>JAJOZX010000022.1:0-217500 GCA_023014485.1 Bathynomus jamesi
CCATGAAAATTATCAACTGAGCTAAAAACCCTATCTAAAATAATGGCAATAGTTTCAGATACAGGTACATTTGTGAAAAGTGACTTTACATCAAAACTGACAAAAACTTTTTTGAATCGAAGTTTTTACCCAGGAGTTCTTTTTGGAATTTCAAAAGTTATTTATTAGGTAAACATTTTTCGCAAAGGGGACAGGAGACGAACAACAAATTTTGCCAATTGAAGGTGGGTAAGTTATACGAAGCTAAATATAGGACGGAGAGGTGTTCCAGCTTTATGGATTTTAGGCAGACAGTATAATTGAGCAAGATTAGCACCAGATGCGAACAACTGAGAGTAAGTATCATTTTTTATTATCTTTAAGGACTTTAGTCGTGACAGAAATCTATTAACCTGGTCTTCTAACCTTACAATGACTTTATTTACAGGTTCTAGAATTTGTTTGAATTTAGTAAGATCACTTAGGATTTCATTAGTTTTGTTTATGTAGTCCGATTTATTCAAAATAACCACTCCGTTACTCTTGTCTGGTCTAGTCACAACAATCTCCTGGTTCTTTGCCAAATTCTTAATACACTGCAAATCACTCTTCCTAATATGAAAGATTGAAATTTAAGATTTCTAAGTTTAAGAAAAAATTCTTGAGTTAAATTTGAGAACTGACATTTGAGATTATTGAAATCCCCCACATGGGGAACATTTTTCAAGCCATTGAAAAATTTTTCAAAGTAAAGAAAAAACGAGGGCTTATATATTTGAAACAACGGAAGCTTAAATTGCAAACCAAGTGACAGTAAAAACTTTTCCCGAGGGGAGAGTGTGTACTAGAAAGATTCGAAATTACCTTCTCTACCTTCTCTGAATTGAAAAAATTTGGTGAATTCATTCCCAAAGCCTTTAACTTACGTCATGTGTTTCCAAGATGGTAGAGTGAAATTTTTCTAGTTCACGTTGTACAAGAGAAATTATTAATAATAGTCCAACAACGACAAGGTATTTTTAAGAGTAGTTATATAATGCCCAAGAGACTTGTTATGGCGAATCTGATATTTTGATTTTATAATTAATTTCATTATTTAATAAATATTCCAGGGACGATTGATAAAATTCAGAGTCATATAGATTATCACGGTAGAGTTTGAAGTAAACAAATTTCGGGAAAATCCTGCAAGTCCGACACATTTCAAGAAAATAACAGTCCAGTTTTGACTTGAGAAACTTTCGTGAAGTCTTCCAAACATGGCGATAAGCCCTGAGGCCATCTTGTCCATACCTTGAATATATATAATTATGCGGGTTGCTTCTACAGAGCTTCAATTTAATATTTAGGAGAAATCCAATGACAAGGAGAAATGTAAATGCCATGAAAAGTCTTCTTTATTGCGCAACGTTTCGAGCAATACGCTCATCTTCAGGCTGTTTAATAACAATGTGAAATTAAAATCAATATTGAATGAAAAACAAACAGAAATTTCTATAACCTATTCGTAAAGACAAATTTTAAAAGACTGAGAAAAGAGGGTTAAGTTCTAAGTTATACAGATTTACATATAAAAATTAAGAAGTTATTTTTAAATACAGTAGTAAATGTGAAATTAATACACTGGAAAAATTACCAATAGTACACTGGAACAATGGAGCTATCTACCTTACACAGCAGTATCCGAGGCCGACTAATTTGAGCAGAGGAAACGGGAACGAAGGATGGCGAGGGAGATAGGGGAAGGAGGGATTATAAGGAATTGGGGAAGGAGGAGGGATCATAGCAAATTGAGAGGGACGGACGATGAGTCAACATTCAGACTAGGGGACAATGCTTTAATGAAAAGGGATTCTAAAATTCTTAGTGAGTTGGGACAAGTATTACAACCAAGAATTTTAAAATTGTCTAAAGTGACATCAATTTTGCATTTGATGCTATGTTCACGAATGCTGGAGGCTTCCTTAGTTTTTAAAATTTTACCTGTTCGGCCACTTATTCCCATATGCGAATAAAATCTAGCCCTGAGAGAGCGAACAGTGCTGCCGATGTAATTCCCAAGGAGACACCTGGGGCAGGTAAATAAATATACAACACCGCTACGCAACGAGTCAGGGTTCGATCCTTCGCTGAGAAAAAGCTACCTAAAGACGTTTTATTAATAAATATGAGGCGGAAATCAGTATGATAAAAAAATTTCCTTAACAATTTTGTAAATTTAAGCTTAAATTCCTTATTCAAGGGACCCATTTCAGGTACCAAGAAATATTTTATATCCTTCGGCACTGTAATACATGGAAGTTGAGGGCTATAAACATTATTTAAGAAGGATCTAATTAGTTTGTCTACATATTGAACAGAAAACTATTATTAGTAAAGTATGATCTTAGATTATTAAATTCATCATTAAGTAAGGTAAAATTAGAGGTCAAATTATATCCTCTGAACAGGAGAGTTTTAATACAAGACATCTTATAGTTGAAATCAGTAAAACTAAAAAATTCATGCCCAAACCAGTGAAAGTGGGTTTCCTATAAACTGATGTAGTAATAGAATCACCGTTTTTCGAAATTAAAAGATCTAAGAAGGGGAGGGAGCCATTTTGCTCAGTTTCCATTGTATACGTTATATTGGGGTGCAAAGAATTTAGGAAGTTAAAGAATTGTTGCGCTTGTACCGCATTATCAAAGACTGCTATCGAATCATCAACGAAGCGTCGATAGAAAATTGGCTTGAGATGAGTGGGAGATTGTCTAAAAATTACACTTTCTAAATGAGTCATAAAAAAGTCAGCTGCTAACGGTCCGACTGGTGATCCCATCCCTACCCCATCAATTTGTTGGTAAACCTATTGTTGAAAGTGAAATAGCATTTTTGAAAACCAATTCTAAAAGTTCCTTCAAATGAGACAATGAAAAACCATGAAAATTATCAACTGAGCTAAAAACCCTATCTAAAATAATGGCAATAGTTTCAGATACAGGTACATTTGTGAAAAGTGACTTTACATCAAAACTGACAAAAAACTTTTTGAATCGAAGTTTTACCCAGGAGTTTCTTTTGGAATTCAAACGAGTTATTTATAGTGTAAACATTTTTCGCAAAGGGGGACAGGAGACGAACAACAAATTTTGCCAATTGGTTGTAATACTTGTCCCAACTCACTAAGAATTTTAGAATCCCTTTTCATTAAAGCATTGTCCCCTAGTCTGAATGTTGACTCATCGTCCGTCCCTCTCAATTTGCTATGATCCCTCCTCCTTCCCCAATTCCTTATAATCCCTCCTTCCCCTATCTCCCTCGCCATCCTTCGTTCCCGTTTCCTCTGCTCAAATTAGTCGGCCTCGATACTGCTGTGTAAGGTAGATAGCTCCATTGTTCCAGTGTACTATTGGTATTTTTCCAGTGTATTAATTTCACATTTACTACATGTATTTAAAAATAACTTCTTAATTTTATATGTAAATCTGTATAACTTAGAACTTAACCCTCTTTTTCTCAGTCTTTTAAAATTTGTCTTTACGAATAGGTTAGAAATTTCTGTTTGTTTTTCATTCAATATTGATTTTAATTTCACATTGTTATTAAACAGCCTGAAGATGAGCGTATTGCTCGAAACGTTGCGCAATAAAGAAGACTTTTCATGGCATTTACATTTCTCCTTGTCATTGGATTTCTCCTAAATATTAAATTGAAGCTCTGTAGAAGCAACCCGCATAATTATATATATATATATATATATATATATATATATATATATCAAGGATGGGAAACTGATTCGAACTGGAATCGATAGACTGATAAAACCGATATTATTTTATGAACTGAAATCGAAAAAACTCGAACAAATCGCGCAATATTATAGTTCCTCTTTATAAATCATTAGTTAGACCCCATTTGGAGTACGCGGTCCAATTTTGGAATCCGCATATGCACAAAGATATAGACAAAATCGAAAGAGTTCAAAGACGAGCAACTAAGATGATTCCGTCGCTTAGGTCAAAGTCGTACGAGGATAGGCTTAAGGAGTTAAAATTGACTACACTCGAGACTCGGAGGCTAAGGGGTGATCTAATCCAGGTGTTCAAAATTATGAATGGGTTCGATAACGTAGATAGAGATAGCTTTTTCGAAATATCTCAATATGATAGGACTAAAAATAACGGGTGTAAGTCGACAAGTAGAAGGTTCGAGACAACAGTTGCCAAAAATTTTTTTACGCACAGAATAGTAAAAAGCTGGAATAGTTGGCCGGTAGAAGTAATTAGTAGCACGTCTATAAACATGTTTAAAAATCGATTAGACGCATATGTTGATAGAAAGGGTATAGTTTAAGGTAGTAAAATTAAGGCCTTATGGTGATAGATCCCACAGCTCAACACAAGTGTTGTGGGATATAGGGAGGCAGCATCTTGGGTTAGGGGATACTCTCTGTCCTTACACACCCCATTTAAAGAGATTCCTCTGCCGAGCGGTGCCCCCCATAGTACTGTGAGGTATTGAAAAACTCATGATCTTCACTTGCCCCACAAACACCTTGAAATGGGAGACCCAAAATGGGTGCACACACATTTCTACATTACTGTACAGTCTTTACAGCCACACCTACACTTTTCCTCCTAAGTATATATATTGTAATGTATATGGTTGTAAATTTTGACTTGGTCCGCAATCGATATGGACCGTGACTTATTTCTGGTTGGCAAGGTACTAGTATTGATGGATACCGTAATGAAATTGACTGAATTCTTTGGATCTGATATATTTGCATGTCGGTTATAAATAGATTAGAGTGTAACATATTTGGATAGTAGTCTATTATGCTTTTTGGATCCAGAGATTCTATCTTTAGTTTTAAATTGATAATTATTTAATTTTGTAAAAATTGGTCGTTGCCAATGTACAGGCAGTTTTTACATAAATTTCTTATGTTCTTGTGGTTCGGAACCCCGTAAAATTGTAGGTCCCCTCCGCCACCACGGAGGACATACACACTACACAATTACGAACACAGTTAGGTAGACCAGCCATGAGTGGATCCTAGGGTCTTTGTTGGTCTGAAACATTATAACATTATAACATTACATTAAAACATCTTGTAACAGTGGCGGAAGTTCGTCTTGTAGAAATCGTAGATAAATGTCACCTGTAAGACCACCTTCGAAGATAAACGGACCAATCAGCTGACCGTAGAGAATACCACACCACACATTGACACTGAACCGATGTTGAAAATTACTTTCCACAATGGCATGAGAATTCATTTCTGACCACATGTGAATTACGAATGTTTTTGACACCGTCGCGTGTAAATTGAGCCTCATCACAGAACAAGACGTATCGATGCAATTGTCGATCGGCATTGAGCCAATTACAAAATTCCAGCCGTTGGGCACGATCCCCAGGTTGGAGGTGCTGAACGCGCTGTACGTGGTATGGCCTTCGTCGTGTAACGTTCTACATACTCTCGTTTGAGGAACTCTAAGCCTTGTAGAAATCCTTCGCGTACTAACATGAGGACTCCGCTGTACCATCTGAATAATATTTTCTTGTTCAGCCACATCTTGTACTGGACGCTCATATAAAACAGCAACGCTAGGAAATGAACCGCTCTGTCGCAATCTCCGGAAAACATTGCTAAACACTCGTCGACCCGGAATTCTTCGATTTGGAAAACGTCGCTGGTATTAAGCAACAGCAGCAGTAGTATTTCAATCGCAAAATTCATAAACACACACCATATCGGCATATTCGGCATTTGAAAACGCAAAAGGCATACTGAACGCTCAAAACATCAACTGCACACTGTGAAACACAACACTCTATTGCGTAGTTGGTTTGGTTCGGTAAGTAACTGTCAATTCAGTTCAAGGTCACGCATGCGCATGCTTAAAATTCAAACATCCATAGCTCCATAACTGTTAAGAATCGGACCTATGTTCATATGAAGTTTTTGACTGGGAATGACCTCAGCTATAAGCTCCCGAAGTTATGACATTTCGTCGCGACTCACCCCTGTATATACCCACAAGCGTACGAAGTGAATGGCTATTCAGTTCTGAAAAATCTAATTACCCAACGCACGTAATCGTTTAGCTCTTGATGCTCCTGAACGACTAATTTTTCTACACGAAAAAAAATAAAATATATATATATATATAAGCTTATATGCTTATACATACGTCGAGTGAGTTGAGTTGGCCCTCAGACTCAGTATGTATTTCTCCTTTCCCTATAAACATATGTTTTTACTACAAGAAAACTAATAAACATTTTTTCTCCCTCTCTCTCTCTCTTTTCCCCCCTCCTCTCACTCCCCCACCCTCTCTCTCTCTCTCTCCGTTTCTTTTTTTTATTTTTTCTTTGGCTATAACTTTCTCTTAGTTTTCCTTAAACTCATGAAAGAAAATGCTCTTTTTCCAAAGAAAATATAGGTATTTTAAAGAGACACCAAAATAAAGTCATCATATTACCCATGATCGGTTTTATTTTATTTTTTACTTACATTTTCCTGTTCTTTTCTCTCTTCGAATATGAAAGAAATCGTTTATAATTAAAACCGAAACTCAATAAAAATTAGTCGTATTAAAATGATTTATATTCCATTTATGGGACTCCATCGTTGCACCAGATAGTTTGATTGAATTGCTGGTCATTTTCTGATTTACCTTGAGTGCGGGAGGGTTAAGTAAAATGTCTTTGGATGGGAAAGTTTTATGCATTTCCTCGGTTCTTTAAATATATGACAGGCTATGTTAACTTTTGTCCGGTCGTAGTGTAGTAGCTAGTCCCCTCACCTTCTACACAAAAGGTGGTGGGTTCGAATCCTGGTGGAGCGATATTTTTATCATGAAAAATCATACGTGTTCATGCATGATATTCCATATATATATATATATATATATATATAAAATCATCGATGCATTCATAGTTTAAGTGGAAGTATGAAGAATTAAACGACTTTTTACATAGAGCAACACTTATTTTTTACTTTATTGGGTTCAGAATCCCAGCTGAGCCGTGAACGGCCAAGCTCTGAAAGGCCAGTTTAACCTACAGCCCAAGTTAAGCTAGACTAAAAACTTACGGATTTGGAGGTCCTGTTATTTCCTACCTCTGGGTTGCTGACTCGATGTGGGCCTACTTTAGGCCTCAGTTGCATAAAATTAAGATAAAAAACAAAAGGAGCACTATTTATGGTCTTCTTTCTGAACCTTGCAACAACAACACAACCTGCACCATTGCAGGATGCAACAATCTTGTATCTAAACAACCAAACTGAATTGCAAGAGAGCTCTCTTTAAGACCACGCCCTGTAAGTGCCGCATTCAACAAACGAGTAGGAAGGACGCGCAGTGCCCCCAAAAAATGATGCCACAAGAGTGCCCAAACAATGATGCCACAAGAGCCCAAAAATGCTAGCTCTAAATTAAGTGAATTTTTCACTAACCTTACAATTATGAGATGGATATACACACACACCTTAACTTAATATATACAAGCAATGCTGCATCAATCAGGGTTGACAAAAACCCAGCAAAAAACCAACTGTTTTTTTTGCTGGGTAGTTGGGTTTTTCCTGGGTGTTTGCTGGGTTTTTGCTGGGTTTTTGCCAACCCTGGCATCAATCAGCTTAGTCATCATATCGCCTTGGGACAACAATAGCTCTTCCTCTTCTACATTTTCTAACACTCCCCACCGAAGAGGCATTGTTGTCATTACCTTCTGCAAATTTAGCCAAGCCTTCTCCATGAGGCTGTAACTCAAATGTTTCATCTTGACTATCCATGTTTTTGCTGATTTCTAAAGCATAGAGTTTTTGTATAGGTCTCTTTAATTTTCCTCCTGAAGTCTTTACCAGTGCAGACGTAACTAAATTGTCTTTGCCAACAAACAACTCTTCAATTATGCCAAGCTTCCAGCATTGCCTTGGTCTTTCATCCGCAATCATTACCACTTTTCCCACCTTGATACAATTTGCATTGGAGCCCTTTACATTGCCTGATGGCTAATAATTGAGTTCTGGCAAGTATTCTATCTGCCACCTCTTCCATAACTGATCTTGTAGCTCTTCAAGGTACTTGAACCTTCTGGTTAACTCTTCTTGAGTGCTCTGGATAGGCTGTAAGTCTTCTGGCAAAGTGGGGCTTGATGTTAATCGTTTACCACGAAGAAAATGATTTGGTGTCAATGGCTCTGCATCTTGCATACTGTTATAAACAAAGGTGATAGGCCTACTGTTCACCATTGCTTCTACTTCACACAAAACAGTGCCGAATTCTTCTTTGCTCAAATGAGCATTAGCTAAAAGTTTCTTTAATGGACACTTTACACTTCTCACTAGCCTTTCCCAAAATCCTCCCCACCATGGTGCTCTCTCAAAATAAACTCTCACTGTACCCCATGGTATGAAAAATAGGATTGGAATCACTCCTCTTTTAGCAAGGACCAAACTTCTTGGAGTTCCTTTGCAGCCCTTTTGAAGGTTTTTGCATTATCCGATATGATTTTATTTGGGAAACCCCTTCTGTTCACAAACCTTTTAAAGGCCAAAAGAAATACATCACTACTTAAGTTGCTTACCAACTCCAAATGGATTGCTCTGGTGGTAGCAAATGTGAAAAGACGTATAACCTTTGTTAGAGTCCCCTTGCTCATACACATAGACTTAGGGTTGCCAACCGTCCTTTTTTGTAGATTTTTGTCCTTGTCCTTTCTTGAGTTCGGAAAGGACGCCATTTGTCCTTTTCTGATAACAATCTTGTTCCAAACAACAGTTTTATAACAAAACTTTTGTTTAAAAGGAAATAATTATAAAGTCTTAAGTCGAGTAACATTTTATAAATTCATTTCTTCACTTAAATGTTAACGTTCCGTGTAGCGGAAAAGTATAAATTTAAAAATAAATATTGTTACCATAAATTTTGTCAATGCATGACTCAATGGGTCAATATCTATATATCAATAAAAATATTTACTTTAAGAAAATATGCAATAAAAAAGCATGCAATATAAATTGTGATAAATTATAAATAAAATTTTACTTCTTTCCCTAACCTTGTAGACAGTATATTGGAATTGATGTTCTTGTCCTTTTTTTCAAACTTCATGGAGTTGGCAACCCTACATAGACTGGACCTGCGAAGTCTACTCCCACTACATCAAATGGGGAAGTATAGACACACCGTTCTCTTCGAAGTAGAGCCACCTTCTCATAATAAGGCTTTGCACTCCAACGCTTGCAAACCACACATTTATGCAAGACCTTTTTTACTACTTGTCTAATTTTGGGAATCCAAAACTGTTGTCTGATCTCTATTATCACTTCTCTAACTCCAGCATGTAACAACTTATGATGAGTATCCAGGATCAAAAGTTCCACAAAGTGCCCCCCAGAAGGTAGCAAAATTGGATGGCTTTTCTCCTCTGGAAGCACAGAAACTGTAGTCTACTTCCTACTCTCAATAAGTCCTGATCCAAAAATACATCCAAACCCTTGAGAGCAGAATGTGTTGGCAGAACCTGTAATGGACTGCTGGTGAGCAATTCCCTCTCTTCACCAAATTTTTCCTTCTGCACATATACCACCCAGTATTGCCTGGCTTGCTGAATCTCCTTACTGTTCAGAATTCCTTCCCTTCTTGTTTCTCCTTAATGTTTGGAAATCTATATACCCATGCTGTCACTCTTAACAACCTTTTCAGACTGATAATGTCCTCAAGCCTCAATATGGGGTCCTGCTGCACAACTTGACAACCGTTCACAGTCCATTTTCTCTCATTTCACTCACCTATTCTTCTTCAGCCTGGCATTCTCCTACAATAGGCTGATTAGAAGGCCAGTTTTCACTTCCAAGTTTTAGCCACTCTGGCCCATTCCACCCCAAACTTGACTGTGCAAGATCTTTCACTGAAATTCCTCGTGTTGGTAACTCAGCTGGGTTTTGGGTGCCTGGACAATGCTTCCATTGCTTGGGATCTGTGCGTGTTGAATTTCCTCCACCCTATTGGCAACAAATGGTTTCCATTTCCTTGCCTGGCTTCTTAACCAGTGCCAAAATATAATGGAGTCTGTCCAATAATAGCTTGGAATTTCATAGAGGGCCAAAGACTTTTGCACTGTAACTGCAAGCCGACTAGCAATAACTGCACCCATCAATTCCAACTTTGGAATAGAAAGCCTTTTCAAAGGTGCTACTCTGCTCTTTGCAGCAACCAACCTGCAACTTACTTCCTCTTTGAATGTGCCTCTTACATAAATACAAGTTGCATAGGCTTCCTCACTTGCATCACAAAAGATGTGCAGCTCCAAATTGTATGGACAATTGTTCAACTCTCCAACGTACCATCTTGGGATTTCAATGTCTCCAAGATGTGCCAATTCTTTGAACCAATATTTCCACCTTACCACATATGATCAGGTAACTCTTGGTCCCAATCAAGTCCAATTTCCCAGAGGCTCTGAAACCAAATTTTTGACTTTATCACAAATGGAGCCAGGAATCCAAGAGGATCAAAGACCTTTGAAGCCAAACTAAGAGCTGTACGTTTTGTCCACCTTGTCTCATTCTCAGCTAGCTCTATTAAAGATTTCCCATTGAAGGTAAACAAATCCTCTCCTTGCTGCCAAACAATGCCTAGCACCTTTGTGTCTATTGCCCACAACTCCTTAATACCAGAATCCTCGATACTTTCTGCTGCATCAGGTACGACACAGGACTGACTCATAAACTGTTGTAACTGAGAATGATTGGTCTGCCATTTTCTAAGCTCCATGCCAGCCTCCCTCATTATAGCTCTAACCTCCCTGAATATCTGTTTAGCCATTTCTGTATTATCCCGGAACACAGCAAATCATCAACATAAAATTTTTTCCTTGTGTTCAATAGTGTTAGGATAGACTTCAGAATATTTCTTAAAATGGTACTGCATAGTAGCTGCCAACAGAAATGGACTAGAGCTGAGGCCAAACAACGCTTTACTTCATTCTATATGCGTGAACCTTAGGTTCATTTTCCAACAAGTCTTTCGTATCCACCCACAGATACCTTACTGCATCTCTGTCCTCTGGTTTAACTTTATCCGCAAAAAGGCTTGCTTCACATCTGCAGTCAATGCTACTCTACCAAACCTGAATCTCAGTAACAAGGAAAATAAATCTGCATTTAAATTTGGCTCAGCATCCAAACAGTCATTCAAGGACCCACACACCTTTGTCCTTAGCTGAGCCCATCAAAAACTACCCTCAGTTTGGTGGTAGTTTTGTCTCGCCGTACCACTGCATGGTGTGGGAGATAATGTGCCTCCTGGCTCACCAGCTCACCTTGCACCCTTTCAGCATAGCCCTCATTTACATAGCTTAGGATGGCCTCATTGTATTTAATTAACAACTCCTCATTTTTCTTAGCTTGTGCAATGAAGTCTCCAACCTCCTATTAGCTAGCTGAAGGTTTGAACTGGGTTTGCAAGAATCCTTCCAAGGGAGGCCAACTTCATAGCAACCATCTCTAAACCCAATCCCTTCTTCAAATTGTTCTAAAAAATCACTGTTCACTGTACTTGCTTGCTTCTCCTGTTTGTCCTTTATGCCAATGGATTCAAGTTCCCAAAAGGCTTTCAAATGCCTTTCCAAACCATGGCTGTTCTCCTCAATCTAAAAAGGGCTTTAACCTCCATTTCATTGCAATAGCTACCATGTAGCATCCAGCCTAGCTTACTTTCAATAGCTACCGGACCTCGAGATGTGCGGACAATATTACCAGTAATGAAGTCCCAGTAAATAGCCAGCTCCAATCAAAAGACTAATATCTTCTGTTCCTTCAAACTTATTATTGCCCAAATTAATTCCTTTAACTTGCAATTCATGGACACATGCCACATCTAAACAAATAGTGACTGGAGCACAAAGTTCCTCAATCTCTACAGCTTGGACCTCGATAGTGGGACCTTGTGGTAACAACCCCTTAACCAGAACTTCTACCTTCTTAACTTTGGTTCAGTTTTGAACGGAACCCCCAAACCCAGAAATTCTTAAATTTTCCCTCTTAAGTTCTTTAAACTTCAATTTTCTGGAAATTCTGGTCTTAATAAAGCTACACTGGCTACCACTGTCAAACAACACTCTTACAGTAGCTTCTCCATCATTCCCAATTAATAATGCTGCAGCTGTTTGCAATAATCCTCCTTTACTTTTACTCCCTTTCATAGCAGTGGCATGTGCCACTGATGACTCTACTTCTGGGTAGGCCTACTAGGAGTGTTTTCACACAATAATGGCTGATGCCGGCCATGGCATTTTTTGCACAAAATTTTAAACTTACAAAATCTTGCTATGTGACCTTTCAAAAAACATTTAAAACATGCTGTGGACTTAGTTACCCTGTCCTTTCTCTCCTCAACAGGTAAAGCCTCAGCCACCTCACCAGGGCCGCCGCTTCCATTAGGCGAGGTTAGTAAGTGCTAAGGGCGCCAAAGATCTGGGGGGCGCCAGCGCCTCCCGCCCTGTGCACGTCTGATAGTATTATGTAAGAACAACATGAAAAAAATAATGAAGGAATGAGAAGCATAGACAAATGATGAAAGGTTGTACGACGTATGTACACCAGTTTAGCTCGACTGATATTTACATAATTAACTTATTCATCTTATTGGGTCATTATAGAACTTTCACTATCACGACCTTTAACCCTTTAGGGACGGGAGTCGTAAATAAGCGATTTAAAAATGTTGCGCGCACAGACGGGAGTCGTCAATAAGCGACTCGGCTTATTTACGGCTTAATATGAGTTCCGGGAGTCGTCAATAAGCGAATAACTGTTTTTATGTGACATATGCCCTTCTTGCTTGGAAAAAACAGTAGATATGTCCTTTTTGCACTCATATTTTAGCATTTTTGAGCGTTCTGATTTGTTACTACATATGCCTCGCTTTACTCGCTGTTTTGATTGGTCATGACACTTTCTTGAACTGTGAAATGATTTTATAATTTTATAATAAATGTATGTATTAGCAAATTAAAATAGATCAGTGTAAGGCAAATAGTTTCTTCAATATGGTACCTTGATTACTTTGTGGGCAAACCCAATCGTGAAGTGGGAGGCGGGTGGGGGCGCCAGCTGCAGTCCTGCTAAGGGCGCAAAATAGGCTGGCGCCGGACCTGCACCTCACATTTATATGACTTGTGTTGCCTTCGCAAAATATGCATTCCTTGATTCCCTTTAATTTATTCTCAGAGGATGCATGTAGAGCTGACACTGTACCTGAGCTATTCCTTTTTGTAGAAACTTTGGTGCTGTGCCTGCCTTTGTCCCCTTGTTTAATATCCTACTGTGCAAACTCACTTCCCTCTCGTCTTGCTAATTCTGTGCTTAAAAGACTTAACATCTGCTGACGGGGGATGTACACATGTTCTGTAGAGTGTCCCCTACTTAATTCAAGCAAAATTGTGCTAGGCAATTTAGACTCCAGTATAGTGACCAACATTATACCATACCTTTCCATTCCTACACCCAAGTTGTCCAGGGACCTAGTTCTAACTTCAAATTCATCATATAACTGCCGTAACTCCTTGACACTATTGGGATTATTAATAGGAGGTATAGCTAAAAGTTCACGGAGGTGGCTTTTAATTAAGATCTCTGGCTTACCAAACCGTTTCTTTAATATATCCCAAGCCAGATTATAATTAGCTTCTGTTAATGCTAATCCTGCTATTGTCTTTGCTGCCTCCCCTTCCAAGAGGGACTGCAAATAATTAAACTTCTCCACCGCATTTAACACTTGACTAGAATGAACTGCTGATTGAAAACTGTCTGCCCATCCTTGCCATTCCTGAATACTCCCAGAAAATGTTTTGAGTACAAGTCTCGGTAATTGAACTGCAGATCTGTTAACCTTAACTTCACAAACACCATTTGTTGAGGGTTGTGTTTCATTATTAGACCTGGTCTCTAACTGTACTGAACTGCTAAACTCTTTTGCTCTGTGGCATACTTTAATTATGTCATCAATAATCTCTTCAAAGTAAATTATGTTATTTTCTATTTCATCCTCTTCTATAAGAGCCTCAATTTTAACATTTACTTCGCTTAGAGCAACCTTCTTAGTTTCTAATATGGAAAGCTGCGTAGTCATTAAGCTTAAATCCTCTTGCTCTATGGCAGAATCTAGAGTGGCAATGACCTTTGTAATTAGACCTTTGTAGGCGCTTCTCCTTTTTTTAAACTTGTTCAATTCAGCTGCACTCATCTTCAATGCAAACAACAATTGGGCTCAATGCCAAATAAGCTGAATTGGCAAAAATACTTAACCAAACTGATCAAACTAAAATTTTACTTTTTCAAATAAACGAATTGCTTGGTTGGGGTACTGACCAACCACCAGTATGGAATACCAAATTTTCCACCCAGGTAACTGGCGCACTGAAGTCTGCAACCTTCGCCTACGAATAATAAACCAAAATTAACCAAACCGGTAAAAATGTAGGCCCAAAACAACGACAGACGAGCAGCCAAGTTTCGCAGTTGGGCGACCAAACTTTCTACCCTAGGACCTTAACTCAATTATGCTCAACCCGTCTAGGCCTAACTTGGGCTACAATTTGCACAATCAGAACTTTGCGGAAAATAGTCACTGACTCAGTCTTGGCTAGAATCCGGTTTCGAAGGACCATGTTGTTTTTTTATTTTATTGGGTTCAGAATCCCAGCTGAACCGTGAACGGCCAAGCTCTGAAGGGCCACTTTAACCTACAGCCCAAGTTAAGCTAGACTAAAAACTTACGGACTTGGAGGCCCTATTATTTCCTACCTCAGGGTTGCTGACTCGATGTGGGCCTACCTTTGGCCTCAGTTGCATAAAATTAAGATAAAAACAAAAGGGGCACTATTTATGGTCTTCTTTCTAAACCTTGCAACAACAACACAACCTGCACCATTGCACGATGCAACAATCTTGTATCTAAACAACCAAACTGAATTGCAAGAGAGCTCTCTTTAAGACCACGCCCTGTAAGTGCCGCATTCAACAAACGAGTAGGAAGGACGCGCAGTGCCCCAAAAAAATGATTCCACAAGTGTGCCCAAACAATGATGCCACAAGAGCCCAAAAAATGCTAGTTCTAAATTAAGTGAATTTTTCACTAACCTTACAATTATGAGATGGATATTTTTTTTTTTTTTAGTTCAGGAAGAACCGATTCGCCTCTATTTAAAGGGCATATATCAGCGGAAAAACAAAGAAAAAGTGAGAGGAAAGACAGAGGAAAAAGAAAGGGTAGAGGGGACAGTCGAAGTGGAAAAAGACCAAGGATGACAAGGACTGCAGGGTCGAGCCCCATCATCCTTGGGTGCTAGGGCCGGGAGGGCGCACGTGAAACCTCCAGGAACAAGCACGTACAAACGAGCACAAAGAGCACTCAAGAGCACGAGCTTAGAACCCCCTTGCGGGGTATGAGATGGATATATATACACCTTAACTTAATATATACAAGCAATGCTGTATCAATCAGCTTAATCATCATATCGCCTTGGGACAACAATGGCTCTTCCTCTTCTAGATTTTCTAACAACATTCCGCTCATACGCCCATTTCATGGTACGAGCAGCTCGCAGCAGCATTGCCAAGCAAATGGGGGTGTTAAAGTACTGACGAGGCTTTCGTCCGTGGTTAATCACCATTGAAAACAACAATGTTCTGCGTTAGTTTAGTCCAAAGAACATCCATATTCGTATTTAATTTATTGCAATTTTCGTTAGTTTCTGTTGCAGACGCCCCCAGTTATCATAGGTCCTGGTGCATGATTCTTCAGGAGCAAGTTTGTGTTTCGTCCCTAAGGCAGCACAAATTTACCTGTATCAATTACAGTCACACTCGTACTACCTCAGGCTTGCTCTACACAAACTGGCCCAAAAACCACAAGTATCCGCAATCGCAAACTGTAATTAGATAATTAAGTAATTAAGGTTTGCTTGTTTGAGGTGTCACCAAAATGATGTAATTAAAGAAAAGAATAGATTGAGCTGCTTTTTCCTATAATAATTAACAAAACAATTAATAATAACAGTCATAATCAAACGGTTACAACTGGTTGAATTAGATAAGCAATAAAATGATTGATTTGATGAGCAAAATTTAATTACATAGAAGGACAATTGCTGAGTAACCTCTTAAATGAATTATAAGAATGCGTGAGAATGAAAAGTAATGATAATTATGCCCAGGCGAAGAGTCTGTTACAGTGGTTGAAATTGTAGGTCGAAGCTTCCGAAGAATTTCTACAGGCGATATGCGATATGGTGTGACGTCATGAAACTAGGCGCTGTCCTCATCTGGTCGAAATCAAAAAGGGTCTTGTGAAGGCATGAGAGAACCGATATAAAAATACCTGAAGCGTGCCGCTGCAAGAAATACCTGAAGTGCCCTTGTATATATCACGAAAATCGGTAAAATATCTGGAATATATCCTTTTCTGCGTAAGAATTTAGCATTTAATATGCTTTAAAGTCATAAAAGGACAGGTATTGTGAAATGAACCTTGCCTCATGAAATGAAACGCCTGCTGAAATATGTGAAAATACAAGCTCACTTATTAAAGGAATATTTTCTATTTTCACAGGAATGAAAACCAAGTGTCAAGGGTGACTGAAGGCTGATTTGAAAAAAGTAGAACTTAGGTACTATTCTGCCTTTCTTATAGAGGTTTTAAATAATAATATAAACTAAACTTTTTTATAATATTCATTTGTTTCTACAATATTACCTATTATTTTCATTTATTTATTAATTGCATGTTTATTTTTTCAAAATAATATCTAGAACAAGTATTCTTCTAACTTCTTTGTAGTTTAAGCAAATGCTATCACAACTAGTATTCGTAATAAATTTTCTATTCAGACTGCAATGGTCTTAAAATTACAGAAACTGGGTTAGGCTCAGAAAAGCCTGTAATTTCATAATTATTCTTTTAACTCGTGTGCCTTGTCTAATGAATTCCTAATTTACACAGGCTAAAACTGAGTTGAAAACAGGAAACTTTCCCAAAGAAACGAAGCCAGGTGGAAATACTTATAGAAGAAGGATATGCTACAATAAAAAGAAGTACCATCCCAACTTCGGATATCTTAGTGAGCAATATGCATCAGCAGAAAAATCATTTTCAAGGATAGAGAGAACAAACCAAAAACAAAATCCTTTAACCAGGTTAAGGGATTAATATCCATGCCTTTTCCAGTCGGTAGAAGCATCATTCTGGAATGAGAGCAATTTATTCGTAAGAAACCAAAAAACTCCGAAATGAAAAGCAGAAGAGTCTCATTTTTTTTTTGCAAGGAAATATGTTGATTTGGCCGCTGAATAATATTCCAAGATTTTGACCAGCGACGAATCAGATCATGCAATTTGAGGGTGTAGTTGTTCAGAAATATAGTTTTTCGTTAATTAAATTGTTTCTGATCAGTGTTATGTGGCTCTCCCTACGATATATTCAAAAACGTATTCACGCTCGCTTTCCCATTGTTCAAATTGTACCTGTAAATTGTCATCATTACCTGAAATTAAAAGATAATTTAGCTTACAAAGCAATGCTAACGAGTGGGGTCTCACAAGGATATATTCTTTGACGCTTACTATTTTTCACTTCGTGTATTATCGTGGCAGGGAGCCATAGTGGGAGGAGGGTGGAGGGGTGGCGCTGTGGTTGGCAACTAGTGTTGAAAACCGGTTTGTAAAAACCGGTTTTCAACCGGTTTGTAAAATTCCCCTAAAAATCGAAAACCGAAAGAAAAAACCGGTTTTATCGATTGATTTTTATTTGGCTCAAACTTGCGCCAACGTGCAGCTACGCGCTACAGCGCACAAAAAATAACTTCGAATACATTACCTATTAAGTTAAATTGTGACAAACTGGCAACTGCTCTTCAGTATAATTTTTGCCTATCTGGCAACTCGATCTTCAGTTTGTCTCATCATGTAGGCTGTAGTGTAGAGTCAGTCGACTAAAGCCCTATTCGCAGTATAAGACCCTTAATGCCCTTTGTTTCTTAAGATGTCATTTCCAAAATAGGGATAAAATCTAAATTAATTTATATATTTTTTCTTACACGAAGAGTCAATTTTCTGTTTTCTAGGTGAAGTTTTTTTTATTAAAAATTTTTATTTCAATGTTTTTTCCAAAATAGAGATAAATTTTATTTTTATTCTTTATAATTTTTTTACAAAAAGAAGTTTATTTCTTTCTAAGTATAGATGTTTTATTTTAAAAAATTATTTCAAATCTAAATTGTTTGAATAATGTATTATTTTGGCTAAAATAAAATATGTCAAAGTTGTCATTTTCTTATTCATATGCATACATATGATGCTGCATTTTTGCATTCTTTTGACCAAAAAATAGGCGATAAGCTATGCTTGTTAAGAGTTAAAGTCAGTACCTTTCAATTGTGGCTTTTAAAAATTACTATACTTTTCGGTCATAACGGGTTAAAACCGGTTTTCAAAAAACAGATCGATTAAAAACCTGTTTGTAAAGTTTCGATTATTTTTCAACACTAATGGCAACGAGGGGAAAGAGGTAGCACTGAACTACTAAAGTAGAACTAAAGTTCACTGAATACCAAATATTCGGTGCAAAACTATTCGGCCGAATACCGAATATTACTTTTTTGGGGTTACAGGCGTCAATGTATAAAATTGAAGCCTTTATCAGTTTGACAACACATAGAATTAATAGTAAATGTGAG
Organism: Bathynomus jamesi; assembly: GCA_023014485.1. NCBI lineage: Eukaryota > Metazoa > Arthropoda > Malacostraca > Isopoda > Cirolanidae > Bathynomus > Bathynomus jamesi. The sequence goes on from JAJOZX010000022.1 coordinate 18,715, forward strand.
CAAAAGCAGTATATTTCAGCCACCAAAAATCTACTAGGTTCCCATACTCATGGAAACATTGCAACTGCATTGACTTCTATTTTGCAAGAATGATCAATAGAGCGCGATCGTGCGCATGCAGTTGTGCACAACAATAGCTGTAAGATTACTAAAATTGTTCGCGTTCTCAAACTGACTTCTGTTGCTTGTACGAATCATACTTTAGCACTTGCAGTTAATGAAGCCTACAACGATTTCAACAAAACTTCAGTTGTTGCATACGCTTCGTACTATAACATACTAACCCTCAATAACTCTTATTCAGCGTGTTGTATATCTTCTAAGCCCATGTGAAAAATTAACGAATGACTTTTCGTCTGATTCTTCTTGTCTTTCCATGGTATCTTCCGGTGTAACAGGTCTTGTTGTATTTATGGGTAACATAAATGATGATGTAGGTATTCATACTATGAAAAACGATTTAATAGAAAATTTACAGAATCGCTTCAAGCAGTGGAAGACAGACATTACTTGCATGAATTTTAAGGTTTTAGATCCTCGTTTCGAATTTCTTTGCATTTACAGTGCCTGAGTTTGTAAAAAATGAAATAACCACTGCTTGCATCACCTGATGCTAGTCCTATACGTAATATAACTCATAGCAACGAAACAACTGCTAGACTTACTAGAGCGACTAACTAGAGTGACTAAAGGAAAAAACTAATAAGATTGTTTCAACAGGCATACTTTCTCGAATTATCCAACGTAACGAGTTCCACAGCAAGGCGACCTACATTAACTTCACCTTAATGATGTTGGAGCTGCGCGTTTAGGAAGACTATTTCATAATACTGTTTCTTCTTTTCAGGCTGCCGTAACTCGAACGGTCCCGGCCTAATTTCTTTAAAATTCCCTTGCGCGCGCGAAGGTATCGCGGTTACAAACAATTTGAAAGTTCTATCCTTAAATGCTTGTAACCTACGAAATAAAAAAAACAATTTTTTTTCTTTAATTGCTTGTAAAGACTGATTTAATTGCGATAAATGAATCGTGGCTTAGCACTGAAACACGTGACATTGTAGGGTAGTATCAAATTAGAGGTTTAGACTTTGTTAAAAACAGAATAGGTAGGCGAGGAGGCGGTGTTATGTTATATACTGGTCAAAAAAAGAAACGCAATTAGCTTGCATATGGTGTAAAATTTAAGTTGTTAGTGGTATTATCACAGTTTCAAGATTATGGTTAAATGTTTGTTCAAATCTTTTAAAGCCACTTAGTGCATGTTTTTAAACCTGACTAATCCCGGCTAAGACGCCATTTTGTTACAAACAATAAACAGAGATTAAATTGAATGTATTCTTTATGAAGGCATGCATTTTTTCTTTGACTTCACAGAATGCACACTGCCCGTTGAGAAAACCAAACTTTTTCCCGCGATTGAGGCATGCCACGACTCTCAGAGGTCAACAGAGGTCGTGCCTTGGGCATGTTGGATGCAGGCATGTCTGCTGTCCAAGTTGCACAACGAATGCATGTGCATCCCAGCACAATCTCTAGGCTTGTTAGACGGTACAATGCCACAGGAAGTGTTCAGGACCTGCCAAGACGTGGGCGACCTCGTGTGACGACCCAACGCCAGGATCGCCACATTGTACTGCAGCACCTGCGTCATCGGCAGCGGAATGCTCGTCAGACAGCCAGAGAGACACCTGGTATCCACAACAACAGAATTAGTGACCAGACCGTCAGAAACCTACTCCGTAATGCAGGACTCCGATCCCGCAGGCCTTACAGAGGTCCTTTTCTCACTGATGCAAGAAGGCAACGACGCCTGCAATGGGCCTATCAGCACCGTGACTGGACACAAAGAATGTGGAACCAAGTCCTCTTTTCTGACGAGTCTCGCTTCAGACTGTCCAATTCTGATGACCGTGTCAGGGTATACAGACGACCAGGGGAGCGATACTCAGATGCTGCAGTAGTGGAGCATGACAGATGGGGAGGACCAAGTGTCATGGTTTGGGCAGGAATTGCCTTTGCTTCAAGAACTGAGCTGGTGGTTGTTGATGGCGCTCTGACTGCCCAGCGCTACAGGGATGAGATTCTTCACCTACATGTTCTTCCATTCATGAGGCAACATCCAGAATTGGTGCTCCTGCAACAGGACAATGCCAGACCTCATGCAGCCAGGATAGTGCAGGCGTACCTGCAGGGACAACAGGTGCAGACCTTACCATGGCCAGCCTTCAGCCCAGACATGTCACCGATAGAGCACGCATGGGATGAACTTGAACGGCGAGTTCGCAGACGTCAGCATCAGCCGCAGAACATCAGGGAACTGACCAATGCAATTATTGAAGAGTGGAGGGCCATCCCTGTTGCTTTACTGCAGAGACTGTTGAGGTCGATGAGGGCCAGACTCCAAGCCTGCATTCTAGGGGTGGCCATACGCGTTATTGACTGTTTGTTATGTTAAAGAATCATTTACTATATACTGAGTCCTCATGTTTATTAATAAATCTCAAAAATTGCGTTTCTTTTTTTGACCAGTTATATCAAAGATAATATTGCGAACGTTACAGAAGTAAAGCACAGAATTCCAAAATCGATAGATTCGACTATAGCAGAACTTAAATTGAACGATTTCAAACTTCTTCTTGCCGTTATATATAGGCCACCTAATCAAACAGCTGATACGGACGAAGCGTTATATCGTGAACTTAAAGAGAATAATAGGGAATGAGCAGGCCTTAATTATGGGTGACTTTAATTGCGCCAACGTGGATTACGATACAATGCAGGGAGACGCAGAAGGTAATCGTTTAGTTAATTTTCTCGAGGATCTACAGAAGCTAAGGCTAACAAAGACCCTAAGATCCACTCTAAGGTTAGCCCGAGAGAAAGGAAAGAGTAGGGGGTTAAGAGAAGAAAATAAGGAGTTAAATAAGTAGCAACACCTATCACTCATGGGTTAACATTCATTCAGAAAAAGAGAAGAGACTCACCATCATCATCCGCCGGCCACTGCCGACAAGTCAGAAAAATAGTCAGAGAGAATAGGAAAGGGGTGAAAGATGGAAAGTAAAATAAGAACGCTTACAAACCATGCAAACACAGTCTTAACTTACAGTCATACCATGCAAACTGCAGACATGCAAGTAAGGAGAAGATAAGAAAAAAAAAAGTTGGTAAAGTTAAACAAAAAGTGGGTTAGTTTACTCTACGAGCTACATTTACGTTCATGTTAGTCTAATTTTTTTAAAAAAATTTTATTGCTGGCATCACACGCTGGCAAGTCACAAGCTGGCATTAATCGTCAACATATTCGCCCTCGACCCCCCCCCCAAGAGCTCCTGTTACTAATCGTTTTTTTTAATTGTAAACAACGTTAATATTTTAAAAATGCCTATCTAAACGGTTCTTAAAGACCTTAACGTCGGTAGAGTGAACGACTGACGCGGAAGATTATTCCATTTATCAATTACTTTAAACGTAAAGAAGTTTTCAGCAATATTAGTAATGAAACTTCTGCCACGCAACTTAAATCCGTTATTACGAGTATTGCTATTATCGAAAGTGAACAGTTTGTCAAAATTTACGTTATCAATGTTATTAACGATTTTGAAAACTTCAATAAGCTCCCCCCTTAATCTCCTAGTTTCGAGTGAATGCAAGTCTAGCACTTTAATCCTATCTTCATAAAGCTTGTTGCGCAATGAGGAATTAGTTTCGTGGCACGACGCTGAACCCTTTCTAACCTACCAATATCCTCGCGCAAATACGGGCACCAAAACTGAACGGCATATTCTAAATAAGGCCTGACTAGGGACTTGTAAAGAGGCAAAATAATATCCTTCGATTTAAATTCGAAATTACGCGCTATGAAGCCTAACATCCTACTAACTTTTGTGCAAGACTCCAGGCACTGGTTCCTAACCTTTAAATCCTTAAATACGCGTACGCCTAAATCTACTTCCTCGTCAACGCTCGCTAACTCTCTACCATCCATCGTGTACGTGTAATTATTGTTACGAGAACCTATATGCAAAACTTTACATTTGTCTACGTTAAATTGCATCTGCCACTTATCCGTCCACTCCATAATATTTCTATCGTCCTTAACAACCTTACCGCCTATTTTAGTATCGTCCGCGAATTTTGACACGTTACTAGTCAATCCTACATCTATGTCGTTAATGTAGATTACGAATAGCAATGGGCCTAACACTGAACCCTGTGGGACACCGCTACCTACATCCAACCACCCCGATTCACTACCATTAACAACGACCCTCTGTCTCCTAGCACGAAGCCATTCCTCTAACAAGTTAGCTACCTGACCGCGTACACCGTGCGCTTTAACCTTCGCAATTAATCTGCTATGCGGAACTGTATCGAACGCCTTTTTAAAATCTAAATAAATAACGTCAGCCGCTCTATGCCTATCGTGTTCACGCACTATTTCGTTATAAAATTCTAACAAATTAGTTAAACAAGATCTATGGCGTCGAAACCCATGCTGACTACTATTAATCAAATCTCTACTTTCTAAGTGATCAATGATACGATCCCTAACTACGGATTTCAAAAGTTTACCGACAATTGACGTTAAGCTAATGGGCCTATAATTACTAGCTACTGTGCGGTCGCCTTTTTTAAAAATAGGCGTGACGTTAGCTAATTTGAAGTCTTCAGGAATAATCCCCGTTTCGAGTGACTGATTAAAAATCTTTGTTAAGGGACCTACGATAACGTCTTTCAAATCTTTCAAATGTCTGGGATAAAAAGCGTCAGGGCCTGGAGCCTTGCTAACTTTTAGCCTATCGATATAATGCGCAATCTCACCCTCGTAAACAGTTATTTCATCCAAAATAGTCTCGCTACTAAATGGAACGATATCGTCCACGTCGGGGACATTATTTACGTCTTCTACGGTAAAAACTGTCGCAAAAAAGTTATTGAAAATACCCGCCATCCCCTGAGCGTCAGAAGCCAAAGCGCCGTTAACATCCACTAGAGGGCCTATGTTATCTTTTATCGACTTACGATTATTGACGTATTCAAAAAACGTTTTTGGATTATGTTTACTATCCGCAGCTATAAATATCTCTAAATTACGCTTAGCATTCCTAACTGATCTTTTAACCAAAGCTGGGCACTTGCGTTTTTTTTTTGCGGTACTGCGGTACTGCGGTACCACCGCACTACCAAACCGGTACCGCATAACGCAGTACCGCAAAGGATCGCTGAAAGTACAGCCTGTACTTTCAGCGATCCTTTGCGGTACTGCGTTATGCGGTACCGGTTTGGTAGTGCGGTAGTACCGCAGTACCGCAGTACCGCAAAAAAAACCGCAAGTGCCCAGCTCTGCTTTTAACCTGACGTCTAAGCTCGATATCTATTAAAGTTAGCTGCCGTGCCATTGCGCTTATTAAGTCTATACGCTCTTTTACGCTCGTTTATGAACTCGCCTATTTCCCTAGTCCACCATTTGGGCCTACCATGATTTCTAGCGCGCTTGGGCCTACGAGGAATAAACTCCCTTTCAATATTCCTAAAACTTTCTTTAAACGCCTCCCAATGCAAATTTGTCATTACCCATAAATAAGTTATTCCAGTCCACTACTCCCATCCTATCCGCAAAACTCTGAAAATTAGCCCTACGAAAATCAGGGACTTCTATTACGTTACTATCCTTAGTGTTTTCTATCAATAACTTAAACCTAAGAATTTGATGATCACTACATCCTAAACTCTCGACTATATTTTCGCCATTCGTCATCACCAAATCTAAATATTGTCACCGCGCGTTGTTTCGGTAACCACCTGTCGTAAAAAATTATCCTCCATGAACTCAATCTCAAACCCTCCTCATTACCAGTAAAATTCTCGTACTTAACATTAGGGCAGTTAAAGTCTCCGACAATTATACTTCTCCGATTGTGAATAAAGTTATCAAGAAATGCGTAAAATCTAGTATCGGTATCGAGGGGTTGAACGGGAGGTCTATAAACAAAATTGAAACCAATACTACGCGCCCTAACTTCAACGCATATCGCATTAATTGCTGCCGGAAAATCTATATTAACCTCGATAGCCCTAAGGGAATTAAGAATGTACAGCAAAACGCCGCCACGAAACCTATGTAACCTATCATTAGTAAAGAGTTTAAAACTCGGTATATCAAGTTCCCCCAACAAGTCCCGAGTCACGGTATTTAACCACGTTTCAGTGATAGCAACTATATCGTAGTTGCCGGAATAAATTATCGCCTTAAATTCGTTTAATTTATTTCTAATACTACGCGCGTTACAATAAAAGACAAGTTATTTTTTACCACGGGCCGGCGTTTTAAACTATTTTTCACGACGGGCCCGCGTTCCACGGACCCACAACGTTTAAAGAAGGCTTCGACCTATACAGCTTTCGCACGTTTTCGTCAATTAACCTACCTAGCCTAGCATTATCTATTTCATCAAAATGCACCCCCATATTTTACAAAAAGGCTAGGATCACTGAATAGTGAATTCTGACCACAGCTTTACGAATGGTACATTTTCCTCAGCACAAATCTCTTCTAATTTAGTATTCAAAAATATTGCTTTAGACGTAATCCTAAGACCCAAACCGTGCCTAGGGGTAATACCTAAAACTAAACACCTATCCGACCTTGCCTTTAGGGACCTAATTAACACCCTATATCTCTCCAAAATGTCAGGCACTCTCGTATCGGACCTATACGAGTCGTTGACCCCCTACCATCGTCACCAACATCGAGTGACGGGAGGCAACGTCAATCCTGTCCACCTCGTCTAACGGTCAACCCTGGCCCCTGGGAGACAGACCCTCCTCTTGGTTGGATGCCGTTCAACGAACTCTGTGTCCATATGGCGCACTAAATAGTCCCCAATTAAAGTAGTTTCCCCCTCATTCACGTCCCTTTCCAAATGGGCGAAAGGGTTCGAAACCTCGATAGGGGGGGGATTCCTATCACCTAACGTACGCGGCCTAGCTCCACCTTTAACTTCTCTAAATCCCTCCCCATCTACTAATCTCGAACCAACCTTAACCCCTTCCTCAACTCTATCCAACCTTCCCGACAAGCTACCTAAACTAGAAACTAGGTTACGCACCTCACCCTTCAAATTACTAGCGTCTTCAACGTTAGTATTGGTTCGGTTTTCGTCAACCTTAGCCCTACCCCTGCCCTCATCAAGCGTTGCAAGTCTTTCCGTTACCTCACGTACACTGCGTTTTATGTCAACTATTTCCTCCATTAACTCGCAAAAGAAACACCTAACACACACACCTAACACACCGACACTTAACACACGACGCTTTCTGCGACGGCATCGCGCAGTCAAAAATTAGTTTATAAGCGTCACAAGTTTAAGTTAAATTAAGCCAGCACGCTATGAAAACTTCTAAATCGCTAAAAACCACTAATATTCAATTACTTGACTATAACAATGTGAATATAAACGCAAGTATATAAAATTCAAAACTTTCCCAAAGTAAAAATCTTGGCAATATGCAAAAGTAGATGCAATATCAGAGAGCTCAGGAAATGCGTCCTTTCAGCACAAAATCTGGCTAACGAATAAGTACAGAGTTGCGGAACCTACGAGGTTGGACAGTATTTCAGATTTAGTAATAATTACGGACGATCTGCCAATCACTAATCTTCAAATAATAGAACCGTTAAGCAATAGCGATCACAATATGGTAGAGTTTGTCCTCTCAGTAAGTCACACGTCAATTGGGAAAACGTAGTGGGGGATCTCCAACGCAAAAATAATGTGGGAATCGTTTGAAACAGTATTTAGGACTATAAATAAGGAATGTTTACCGGACAAGATTAAGCGTTCGAAAGTAAATAACAAGCCCTTGTGGTTTACTTCTAGAGTCGGGGATATTATAAGGAGTAGATATAGGGCTTAGAGGCTACACGAGTGCGATAAAGACAATTTGTGGTTACGAAACAACTACATATCTCTAAGGCGTGAAGGGAAAAGCGTAATAAAAAAGCCCAAGCGTGATTTCTCCATAACTCGTGACGGTAAAGAAAACCCCAATCGATTCTTCCAATACGTCAATAATAGGAATCCAGTAAAAAATGTGTTGGGGCCGTTGAAAAATTGTGACGGAGAGTTAGTTTCTGAAAAAACAAGCAAATGGCTACCCTGCGAAATGAATTTTTTACCTCAGTTTTTACAATAGAAGATGTAACGAAGATCCCTACAGTCATAGACATAATACCTTTTGACAATGGTAATATTTTAGATACTATTGTGGTTAGTGAATGCGCGAAATTGATAAAATGAAAATTGATAAATCACCGGGGCCGGATTTCATATATTCCATACAACTAAAAGAATTAAAAAAAAGCATTGTTGTGCACTAACAAAGATTTTTAATGCGTCTATTTCTGAGGGGTGTGTATCAGATAATTTCAAGTTAGCAAATGTAACACCTATTTTTAAGAAAGGCGATAAAAGTGCGGCGGGAAATTATAGGCCAATCAGTTTAACGTCTGTTGTAGGTAAGTTCCTGGAATCAATAATTAGGGATCGTATAGTCGAACACTTGGAATTGAATAACTTGATTAGAAATACGCAGCACGGTTTTAGGCGAAACAAATCTTGCTTAACTAATCTTTTAGAATTTTTTCAAAGAGTGGTTGAAATTTACGATAGTCATAGGGCGGAAGATGTAGTGTATTTAGATTTTCAAAAAGCGCTTGACATCGTACCGCACAAAAGACATTGAAAAAAACTAAGGCTCACGGAATCAGGGGGTGTAGTAATAAATTGGATAGAAGAGTGGTTGCGAGGTAGGAAACAGAGGATGGTCTTTGACGGAGCGGAGTCGCCTTGGGCTAATGTAGAGAGCAGCGTTCCTCAGTGTTCTGTATTGGGCTCCTTGCTTTTTCTTATATATTTAATGATTTAGATGTCGGCCTAGTCAGTACTGTTTCAAAGTTTGCGGATGACATGAAGTTGGGTGGTAGGGCAATTAATGATGAAGACAGGTAAAATCCAGGAAGTTCTGAACAAAATCGTTGATTGGTCAGTCACGTGGCAAATGAGATTTAACGTCGATAAGTACAAAATTTTACATAGAGGTTCGCGTAATAGTAATTTTGCGTATAGTATGTCAGGGAAGGAGTTGGCAAGCGTAGATCAGGAAAAAGATTTAGGAGTTATCGTCACTGGTGATTTAAAAGTGGCGAAACAAAGTACAGCAGCGGTCAATAAGGCGAACGAAGTGCTAGGTTTTATAGCTCGGAATTTTGAGTACAAATCGCGCGATATTATTGTTCCTCTTTATAAATCACTCGTTAGACCCCATTTAGAGTACGCGATCCAATTTTGGAATCCGCATATGCGCAAAGATATAGACAAAATCGAAAGAGTTCAGAGACGAGCAACTAAGATGATTCCATCGCTTAGGTCGAAATCGTACGAGGATAGGCTTAAGGAGGTAAATTAACTACAGTCGAGACTAGGAGGCTAAGGGGTAATCTAATCCAGGTTTTTAAAATTATGAATGGGTTCGATAACATGAATAGAGATAGCTTTTTCGAAATATCACAATATAATAGAACTAGAAATAACGGGTGTAAGTTGACAAGTAGAAGGATCGAGACAGCAGTTGGCAAAAACTTTTTTTACGCATAGAATAGTAAATAGGTGGAATAGTTTGCCGGTAGAAGTAATTAGTAGCACGTCTATAAACACGTTTAAAAATCGATTAGACGCACATGTTGATAGATTGGGTATAGTTTAAGATAGTAAAGTTAAGGTTTTTGTGGTTTGGAACCCACGTAAAATTGTAGGTCACCTCCGCCACCACGGAGGACATGCGCAATACACAACTACAACCACAATTAGGTAAACCAGCCATGAGTGGATCCTAAGGTCTTTGTTGGTCTGAAACATTATATTATAACATTATATATATATATATATATATATATATATATATATATATATAATATATATATGCGCCTCGACGCGCTCGACAAGTGTGACCATGGAATCATAATATATAAACTGTAATATATGGGAATAACAGGAAAAGTAGGAAAATGGATATATAATTCCCTTTGTGCGGCGGCAAGTCGTTACACTACAAGCAGCATCTTCATCAGAATCAGAAGTCCTCAGCTCAGTACCGCAAGTAACATTATTAGCTCCACTACTCTTCACAATCATGCTAACTGACATAGATGAGGACATTACCAGAGACAGCACAGTAACATCCTTTGCCGACCACACAAAGATCAGTAGAAAAATAAGAAACCAAGAAGATATAGGATCTCTACAAACAGGCATGAACAGAATCTACAAGTGGACGGAAGACAACAATATGAAGTTTAACACTGAGAAATTTCAGCTATTACGGTACGGAAAAAGAGAGGACCTAAAATCCATGGAATATTATACCCCAGATGGACAGGAAATTCAGAGAAATTCTAAAGCAAAAGACTTAGAGATTGTAGTGACTGATGATGCGAAATTTGAAACACAAATTAAGATAGCAGTAAACAGAGCAAAGAGAGTAACTGGGCAGATACTGAGAACCTTTAAACGAAGGGATAGGAATATAATGATTCCTCTACTGAAAACACTGATCATACCCAAATTGGAATACTGCGCGGTCCTAACATGCCCATATAAAAAAGAAGGCATTATACAACTAGAAGGGATTCAGAGAAGCTTCACAGCCAAGATCAAGGGGTGCAAAGAACTAAACTACTGGGAAAGGTTACGTGAATTAAACCTATATTCATTGGAAAGGAGAAGAGAGAGATACACTATTATTTACACTTGGAAAATAATGGGGAAACTAGTCCCTAATCTTACTCTGAACCCTGTAACTCTCCAAACAACAGTGGAAAGTAGGAAAGGAATACTGTGTCGTGTTCCCAAATTTAAAGGCTAGACAGGGAGCATCCTTAATTCTGAAAGAAAATAGTTTTGTTGTGAGAGGACCAAAACTGTTTAATCAGCTGTTCAAAGACCTAAGGAACACGAGTGGGGTTAAAGTGGACATCTTTAAAAGAAGACCAGACGCCTGGCTCAGAACAATCCCCGATGAGCCGGGCGTACCTGGCTATGTGAGGTAGAGAGTACAAGAAACCAACTCACTACTTCACCAGGCCAACTCAAGAGGAGAGGCGACAAGCATGATCTTCGTGAAATGAGGAATCATCGCGCGGAACAGTTAAAAGGTTGAAAGGTTGAAAGGTGGTGTAGTGATTAGCATCGCTGACTACGAATCCATCGGCCCCGGGATCGAGACCGGCTGACGGCAGGCGGCGCGCAGCAAAACCCAGCTGTTCATTCTCCCACACAATAAAAATTTGTTGGTAGATAAGTGGGTACCCTGGGTAGCCTAGTGGTTAAGACGATGGGCTGCTGGTACGGATTCCACGTTAAATTGTAGGTCTGATGTCGAGTGGCAAGCTTCACCTTCGTCAGAATGAACAATTCGGGCGGAAGCAAAACCAAGGTTAACCAAGGTTTTATATATATATATATATATATATATAACCATGCCACGCACGAGCGTACGAAGTGAAAGGCTATTCAGTTCTGCGAAAAATATAATTACCGACGCACGTAATCGTTTAGCACCTGATGCTCCTGAACGACTAATATTTCTACACGATAATGTATTTGTCTTAAATTTCAATTTCACGTTTTGTTTTTCTGGTAATTATTATTACTGCCTGTTCATTTTTTTGTAAGGTTATTACTAATTAGTATCACTAAGAGTGAAATTGCATATTTCATGAAATACGCAATAACTTTGCTTATTTCATGAAATCCGCAATTTCACCAATTACGCGTAACATATATAATTATATATATAATATATATATATATATATATATAAATATATATATATACACGGTGAACCAAAAGTAGGTGGACAGTAGGTTGAATACGGTTTGTGTTATATTATATTATAACTATGGTGTTCATTATAACTATGGTGTTTGTGTTTTATTATATTAAATATTATAACTAAATTTATTTAAATTTTATTTTGTATTATAGTATACAAAAAAATTAAATATGTATTCTCAAAATAAACGTTATCATTTACTGTCCACCTACATTTGGTTCACCCTATATATATGAAAAATGAGGCGAACCGCCCGGGAATCGAACCCAGGGCCTTCCAATTGCCGGTTGGATGCGCTACCATTACACTACGGACCTCGATCAATCATAAATCGAAATTCTCCTACATAGGGCAGAAACCAATGCCCTGAGAGGGCACCCTCGCAAATCGTGAATATGTGCATTTAACTGCAATGACCACGCAGTATATAAATGAATAGAAACGACGTAAATAAGGAGCGACTCTGCACACGGGGAAGAGAAATAACGAATAAATGAAAAATGAGGCGAACCGCCCGGGAATCGAACCCAGGGCCTTCCAATTGCCGGTTGGATGCGCTACCATTACACTACGGACCTCGATATCATGATCGAGGTCCGTAGTGTAATGGTAGCGCATCCAACCGGCAATTGGAAGGCCCTGGGTTCGATTCCCGGGCGGTTCGCCTCATTTTTCATTTATTCGTTATTTCTCTTCCCCGTGTGCAGAGACGCTCCTTATTTACGTCGTTTCTATTCATTTATATACTGCGTGGTCATTGCAGTTAAATGCACATATTCACGATTTGCGAGGGTGCCCTCTCAGGGCATTGGTTTCTGCCCTATGTAGGAGAATTTCGATTTATGATTGATCGAGGTCCGTAGTGTAATGGTAGCGCATCCAACCGGCAATTGGAAGGCCCTGGGTTCGATTCCCGGGCGGTTCGCCTCATTTTCATTTATTCGTTATTTCTCTTCCCCGTGTGCAGAGACGCTCCTTATTTACGTCGTTTCTATTCATTATATACTGCGTGGTCATTGCAGTTAAAGCATATATATATATATATATATATATATATATATATATATATATATATATATATATATATATATATAGGGTGGCGCAAAAGTCGCGTATCATAGGAATTTTCAGTGTTGATTATAATATATATTTTCTGTTAGGTAGGGGATGGCTGCGAAATTAACGATAGACGAGAGGGCGAGCTTGGTTTTAATGTATGGAATACCGGGTACTACAAATCGATGAATCGGTGCAGAATTTAAATTCTGTACCGATTCATCGATTCGTTGTACTTGGTATTCCATACATTAAAACCAAGCTCACCCTCTCATCTATTGTTAATTTCGCAGCCATCCCCTACTAAAAGAAAAAATAATATATTATAGTTAACACTGAAAATTCCTATGATGCGCGACTTTTGCGCCACCATATATATATAGATATATATATATATATATATATATATATATATATATATATATATAATGTTTTTATTTTCTTTGTGATAACATGTTAATATAATACCTTTCAATCAATTAAATCTCTTCCTGTATTTAACGTTTTTAATTGTATATAATGTAGTTACAGCTATTTTGTTGAACAAATAAAAATTGAAGAGGGAAAAAGTTAATATTATGAATGTAGTTTTTCTTTGTTCAGGTAATTGATTTTATAATTGTAGATTATGAATACGTTGATTCTGACATTTAACTATAAGTTGTTATTTAGTAAACATTATATATTTTAACTTTCATATAGGTATTTAGTTATTCTATTCTCCTTTTTTTAATTGCAATTGTTTAGTTTTATGCATATTTTGTTAAAAAAGTAAGAGACATGATGGAAAGTACATTTATGTCCCTTGGATTGGAGCATTTGCATTCATCTCCATTTAAGTGTGTGATTAAGTTGTTTGAATGAATTATTAATTTATTATATTGTAGGCTAGTTATGACAGTGGCTTCATCATTTACTATAGCTCATTAAATTTGCTTTGCGGGTACTGAAAGTGAAAGTAAAACCCAGTAAAGCCCAAAGCTTAAGGGCCAAATTAAATTAAATAAATAGTCTAGCCTCACAATTATTTATGTCATTGTAAATCCAATGTATTTATTTTATTATTAATAAAGGTTATTCAATTAATCAACTACACGGTGGCAAACAGTGATTGCGCCCCCTGCACAGATGAAACTAATAGAGGTACAAAAAAAACTGATTGTTGCATCTTTTAGACAATTTAATTCTACGTCTAAACAAAACCACTCAATAGTTGGTGTTACCTCCTTGTGCTTGGCGGACGGCTTCAAGTCGGCAAAGGTAGGTAGGAGGTGAGGAGAGACTCGAAAAGATCAGTGTCGTACTCAAGATTTCGGAGGATTGTTTCGATGTGCTGCTCTATGGTCCGTTGGCAGAATCGAGTGGCTGGTGGTTCAGCAAACATCAGGGATTCCACTCGGTCTTTCAGGATGGATCCTGAACGATTCTGCCGCCGGACCATGGAGCAGCACATCGAAACAATCCTCCGAAATCTTGAGTACGACACTGACCTTTTCGAGTCTCTCCTCACCTCCTACCCTTGCCGACTTGAAGTCGTCCGCCAAGCATAAGGAGGCAACACCAACTATTGAGTGGTTTTGTTTAGACGTAGAATTAAATTGTCTAAAAGATGCAACAATCAGTTTTTTTGTACCTCTATTAGTTTCATCTGTGCAGGGGGGGGCAATCATTGCTTGCCACCCCTTATACCAAGTTGGATTTTTTTTCTAATTATTCTTTGAAATAAAAAAAATTACATTTTAAGTTCCATTTCTTGAATCACGTTATTTACCCTAATTATCAATATTCGGTACTTGGTTAAAAACATATAAAAACTATTCGGCCGAATACCGAACACTGAATATAATTTTTTACTGAATATCGAATATTTGGTACAGCTTTAACACATATATATATATAATATATATATATATATATATATATATATATATATATATATACACACACACACACACACACATATATATATATATACTGTGTATATATATATATATATATATATATCTTATGTTTGTGTAAGAATTATGAAATACATTTCCAGCAAACAATTGCATCTAATTAATAGTTCCGTGAAACTGTATTAAAAATATTTATATAATGGAGTTCTTTAACTAGAAAGGTGAACATTATCAGTTGAATAGAAATTTCTCTCCTTTGAGACCTTTGATCTTATAATAATAACTGGAAAAAATATTAAAAAGAAGAAAGAAACATAGGCTAAAAAATGTTTTACATTTTATCTGACGAAGAGTACAATATTATGATTGTACTAATTGCCGTTATATTTTTAACCAAGAATGGAATTTCTTAGTTAAAAAAATCTGTAACAAATAAATAATTAAACCGGATGCAAAATTACGCTCTGATAAAGCAATTTTTAGAGTTTAAGTACTGACGTCATTCAGTGAACAAAGCATTAAAGGTAAATTTATCTTTGACGTCAAACATTATTTTTTTTATAATTTTACTGCTCATTACGAGAGAGAGGGAGAAAAAAATGATTTATCTCTTATCATATGTATTGTGTGACAATGGTTGCTTTATAAGCATTCATATCATAACTAAAACTGAAAATTTATCTGTATAGTTAATGCGAAAGAAAGTACATTTCGTCAAATAGCCATAAAATGCATTTACGTAAGGGGCCGTTCACAATTAACATTTTCACGAGCGGACAAACCATACGTTCGGGGGGTAAGGGCCGTTGTACACTTTTAGAAATGGGAAAAATGTCGATCCATATCTTCCCGTTTGTGGACTCTGTATTAATATTACAGTGTGACAGTTTGGGATTCTGTATTGTCAGTACATTTATTTTAATAGTACTAAATTCCAATTTTTTTTAATTTGAGTGTGAATGTTAACTTGTATATCTCGTTTTTCAATAAAACACATTGTAAAAAAAAAAATCAACATTTTTCTTTGTACACTTTTGGGGGGGGGGGGGGGGGGCAGGGGAGGTCTTGAAAATGTGTACTCTTTGTACACTTGTGAAAATGTTGATAATTGTGTTGGATATGGTGTTAGTAGAATGGAAACAAATTGTATGGTTGGGAAAATGCAGATTGCGGATTTTCAATTGAAGCTCATGTCCGTAGTTGACCTTCCTCTCCCCAACTCTGCAATATCGCAGTGTTGCTGTATCGCTCATCATCCAGAACCCTTTGCAATCCCATCTCCACCTTCCGCCACCATGTCCCTTAGAATAAAGAATTCTCACGTTCACCACACTCGCATCGAAATTTCATTCTACAGCTATTATTATTTATATTCTATGTATTATGTATAACTGACCATTATGAAGGAAAGAAATAAAACTTAAAAAATCCATTGTGCAAAATTAATAACAAGTTAACTTAATTTCTGTTCACAAGATTTTACATTTGTTCCAATTACTATTTATAACTCATTACTATATGTAACACACCAAATATTTTAATTTCAATTATTTGTAAATGTGACTAATATATATATATATATATATATATATAATATATATATATATAGGGCGTCCCAAAAAAATGTATACACACTTTAACAGCTGATAGCTCAATTGATGTTTCTTTCTTTCCAAGTTAAACCCATTAGAATTAATAATGGCAGTCAGACTAAGCTTTGAACAAAGGAAATTCATTCTAAAATGCTACTGGAAGTGTGAAAACGCAGTTGAAGTGCAAAGACAGTTTAGGAGGGAGTTTCAAACAGATCCACCAACGCGACTTACCATCACTCGAATTAGAGATAAGTTTGAAGCCGATGGAACTGTTCAGAATGTCCACAAGAAGCGTTCCGGAAGACCACGGACATCGACAAGCCCCACAAAGCAAGAAAGAGTACTGGAAACGTATCTCCAAAGTCCAAGAAAATCTGTGCGGCAAGCGAGTCGTGAGGTAGGAATTTCAGAATCGTCTGTCCAACGCATTTTGAAGCGCTGTCAATGGAAAAGTTACATTCCAAGATTAGTCCATGCTATTAATGAAGATGATCCGGACCGAAGAGTGGAGTATTGCGAGTGGTACTTGGCACGATGTGGATGTGGATTGGACGAAGGGGTTTCGTAGAATACCCTCCGCGTTCACCAGACCTCACACCACTAGACTTTTTTTATGGGGATACTTAAAAGACAAAGTCTACGCTATAAAACCTGCAACAGTCGCTGAATTGAGAGCAGCCATTGAACGAGAATGCACACAAATACCAAACGAAATGTTTCGTGATGTTTGCGATTCCATTGCTTCGCGTTATCAGCAGTGCCTGGACCAGAACGGACGTCGGTTTGAAAACAGGCGTTGACAAAACAATTAAATAATGTCTGTAGATTCTATTACATTTTGAAAATGAAATGTATTTTAATAAACACTGCCTTTATAATTATTTAAAGTGTGTATACATTTTTTTGGGACGCCCTGTATATATATATATATATAATATATATATATATATATATATATATATATATATATATATATATATATATTAGGGTGGTCATGAAGAATATTTAGAAAATTCAGTGTCTCACCTTGTCATTTGATGAAACTATTGAAACTACTAAAATTTTCTCAGTGCAAGTGTTCAGCCTGATCAAATAATGTTTAGTAGTTGCACAATGCACAGGTCCTTTTAATATTGCCTTAATAATGCATGACGGTATATCCCACGCACTTTACAATGAGTAAGTAATATCTCCTAAATTTGGGGGCCAGTCACTCATTTTTGCTGGTTATAGGGGCCGAGAACAAAGTTGTCTTTTTCGAATCGGAGAACTGGAGTCGATAATATCCAATCACTGCAGGAGAGACTGTTTAATATGGGACATAGTCATTTTGGCTAAGGTAATTGATGTTACACAAATCCAGGATTTCTAAACAAACCAGAGGACTTAGACTTCTTGTAAATTAACAATAAATCTCAGCTGTTAAAATCTGAACTTCCACTCAGTTATCAGTAAATATAGGGGTTTGAAGCAATTGTGCCTTGGCTTTGGGTCTAGCCAAATGAAATCTACCAAAGCTAGACTTTTCCAGGATGTCTACTAGAAAGTCTATTTCAAGTTTCCTGACTATTCCAGGTTTTGAAGGCTGGATACACAATTTTTCTAGAAAATTGATTTCGTATATAGTTATAGATTAGGCTAAAACTAGGGTTCCCAACTTTTTTGAAGCCCTCTAACCCCTTTCATCAAACTATTCACAATTAGTGAATGTAAACGTGAAAAATTATTACAATTTAATATCTGTTCTGGATCTCATGTTTTAATTTTTACAGAACTGTTCCATGAGGAACTTTACGCCTACTAGCTGTGTGAAAGAATTCCATATTTCAATATGAATATAATATAGGGTGGATAGACTGTACCAAATTAATGGCTTGAATAAACTGAATTTTAATCATGAAGAGTGCTATTCTTGCAAATAAGGAAATGAAGAGGATTTTTCCCTAAAAAATAATAAAATCCTTAAGGGTTTTTGGTTTTAGCTGTGAAAAATTGAATTTCATCAGGTACAGTAATCCTTTTCAAAGAAACCAGGTGTATGCCTAACCTATATACTCTTCGCTTCAACGGGTATTTAGGTAATATTTTCATAAAAGTAAAAAAAAATTGTGCTTACATACTAATATGGAACCCCCTAATGTTGTAAGCTCTGACTATACATTTATGCCTGAATTGTATTTATAAAAACTAAACAATTTCTTTGGATCCTTATTGCTATTTCCAACTAGATTTATTTCACTAAGCCTATTGCTCTTCCTTTCCCAACTATTTAATTTACTTTATTTCTTAACTGCCTATAATTATTTAAACCCACTAAGTTATTACTAATTTTAAACACCCTAAATGTTCTTTTTTTTATCATTTTGACTTTTTCCTTGTTCCATCACGAAGGTTAGCTATGCTGACTGAAACAACCTAACCGTTCTTTATAAAAGTTCTTAGCAATAACAGTTGCTACTCACACTAGTTATATGTTAATGAACTTCCTGGTAATTACAACCCTTCAACCAGGTTCAAAAAAGTTGTACCATCTTCATATGGTCTGCTTTTAAACATGTAACAGAGATTCTGTTGTTTAACATTGCTTTTAATTTGAGATACAGATAGTTTCTTAACCTGAGCTTACAGTGACGCTAATGTAGAAAATCCTGACTGGTTAACTTATCCTCCTATTGTTTTAGCTAATCGACCACTTGACAAAGATTTTTACCTATCTTAACCTACTACACTCAATCCAAAAGGTAAAAGCATTTCAGCACTTGATAATCTTATTTCATATTACTTTACATTTTATTTGGAAAACATGAACCCACATGGGGGGGTGGGGTCAAGGTTATTCACATCATAAGCTATATTTTACAATAAAAATTTGCAAAATATCATTTGAGGTTGGATAGTTATCATTAAACTATTTACAGAGCTACATGACACGATCACCTGAAGCTCAGGGCCCCCAGCCATCTTTAGTTAGCCTTATAAGCCTTATAAGGCTAACTAACGAAAATATCACGACCTAACCTAACCAATAGTTAGGTCAACTGTACGCTCTTGACGATTGGTTAGGTTAGGTCGTGATATTTTCGTTAGTTAGCCTTATAAAGCTAACTAAAGAAGGCTGGGGGACCTTGATCTTCAGGTGATCCCATAACACTATTTCCACAATTTATAAACTCTCTTTCAGTCATCAAAGCATTCAATTTTTCTTAAAACTATCTAAAGAGCTGCTATTTATCAAATCATATAGATAAAAAGTATTTTTTGGATCCAGTCTACAAGGCTGATTTTTAATTTTCTTATTAATCCCTCAAGTTTTTCCATCAGATTCTAATCAGAGCAGAGGTAATACAAAACTACTATGACCTTTCTGAATCCAACTCCTTAAGCTGTTATTTGCTATTCACATTGCTCATAAAAGTGTAATAAGCTCTGGCTCTTGAGCTTCTGATATATGTAGGCCCATCTCACAGTTCTACTAGCAATAACACTTTCAGAACTTAATTCCAGGAAAATATCATGCTTTGAGAATATTTAGAGCTTTCATACATCTAGTCATGTTACAGTTGCAATTTTATAGCAATCTGATTAGTTTGTCTCAGCTGAAATAAAGGAACTGAAAATTTATTCTGTAAAGAAATCACACATGAAGCATGAACACATGAACATAGTAAGAATCACACATGAACATGGTAAGAAGATGGAGGACAGTTTTTACGCCAGAGCATTAATACTGTACAAGGAACATTAAAAAATTTAGTAACATGGAACTTGGCTCAGAAACCTTTGAGCGAATCACCAACAAATACTTTACAATCATTATACATATCTGTACAGACTCCTTTGTCTTAATTTGGAGAATCCTATCTTATCTGTATTCTTCTTTTTAAATAAATGATAGGCACTTTCAAAACTTGATTCCAGGAAAATATAACTTTGAGAATAAGTAGATCTTCTTACAGTTGTAAATTTATAACAAAGTGATTAGTTTGCCTCAGATGAAATAAATGAACTGAAAAACAACTCTATAAATAAATTACACATGACCCAGAGTCTTAACACTGTACAGGAAACAATGGAAAAAAAACTGTGTAAAGGCTCTTAAAAAGCATTATTATTAGATAAGTTCTGACTTCTGAGAATTGAAACCTACAAACATTAGAAATTTTCTCATCTTCTTGTAATTGATTCAAGACTTCTACAGATCTACAGAAGCTAAGGCTAACAAAGACCCTAAGATCCACTCTAAGGTTAGCACGAGAGAAAGAAGAGAGTACGGGGATAAAAGGTGAGAATAAGGGGTTAAGTAAATAGCAAAACCTATCATTCGTGGGTTAACATTCATTCAGAAAAAGAGAAAGAAAGACTCACCATCATCATCCGCCGGCCACTGCCGACAAGTCGGAAAAATAGTCGAAGAGAATAGGAAAGGGGTGAAAGATGAAAAGAAGTAAAATAAGAACGCTTACAAGCCATGCAAACACAGTCTTAACTCAAACACTGTCATACCATGCAAATTACAGACATGCAAGTAAAGAGAGGATAAGAAAAGAAAAAAAAGTATGAAGAGTATAACCTATATGAGGCTATGTTAATTCTGTCGGTCCATCATGAAAGAGGTGATGGATGTGGTTTTAAAATCAACAGATGATGTTGAGATTGTTTGAGTTGCTGTTGTACAGATTAACTTTTTCTTATTAGAGGCTGTTGGTAAAACTCAAGGGCACAATAAGAAAATTAGAAAAGAGATTTGTAGGCTGGTGAATAATACTGTAATTTTGAATATTGCGAAAAGTAGAGAAAAACCGTGTAAAAGATGTCTGTAATTAGCAAACGTGTAAATAAATTTGGAGTTGATATAACTGTCCTACAAGAGTTAAAGAGGAGAAAAATAGGAGTGCTCTGTAAGGTATGTAAATGGATATATTGGACTCACCTAACATGCCAATAGAAATAGGTTGACCAGTCAACCTTATGACGGGACAGCCTACAGGGACAGAAAACATTGGATAAATATGAAAAATTTGAAAGACTTGTAGATTAGCTTTGTGTAAATATTTCTTCAGTTTTAGGGTGAGGCATTTTTGCAATGACTTACCAACTACAGTGGTGAATGGTGGTACTTTGATAGCTTTAAGAAAGAACTTTATGAATTTTTTAATCAAAGAAAAAAATTATAAATTGTAGTAAGGCTGAGTTTAGTTTATAGTGACAATCAATTGTGAATGGAGTACTAGGCATTAATTTAGACGAAAACCTAAATTTCAAAAGTCATGTACAACATATCAAATAAAAAATATGAAGGTTTCTCTTTATATTACCTAAACTATGATAAAAAAGACCGTTCCTCAAAAGGTACTCCTTACCCTTTATTATTCCTTCATCCATCCACATTTATTATATTGCATTACACCATTGGGTAGCTCAAAGAAATATATAAAACAAACATTCTTTGGAAGTAATTCATGAAAAATGTCTGCAAACTCTCTCGAATAATGACAACAGACAAAGTCACACTTCCCCAATATTTAAAGAGCTAAATACTTTAAAGCTAAGTGACTTATACAAATTCAATATGCCTGTCAATATGTTCAAAGTTATAAAGAAAATTACGCATTCAAAGAGCACTTACACCGCAACAAATACACCATCGTTATAACACCAGACTGCCCAGTGGTTTTATGCACAAACCTAATACATGTAAACCTAACTATACTGTGTAACATTTTGTAAACTTTATATTGTATTTATTATTATTATCGCTACTATTATTATTTTTTGTTATCACTATTACTATCACTTGCCACTTTCACTTTTTTATGTAATAAATAAACTAAATGCCATTAATTTTGCCTAAAAGGCCTCCATGCTTCCAACGGTATATTCAGATAAGAGCACTATGAATATGTTAGTGTCACATCAAATATCTAAAAACAAACTTTGCCACATGTATTCTTTTCAGAATAAAGATTTTAAATTCTGATTTTCAATTTTGTATCGAGATCAATTTATGAATTGGGAAAAAGATGACAGTTGACCTGACAGTATTTTGGCAGGAATCTGAGGAGAGGGGAGGATAGCGTAGCTGGAACACTAGCTATTTTGTTTGCTAGGCAGTGACGTGCACAGACTTTCAGAAGGGCAGGGGCTCAGTTGTAAAAAGGGCACTCCCCTAACATTTTTAAAAATGAAATCCGCAATGCCATATAGGCTATATATATGCATACACACACAAAGAAAAATTTTAAAATTGTATGTGGTAAATATTCTTAAATTCCATTAAATTCAATGCATTATTTTTGTATATAAAGCTGATTAAAGAAAATAAATGAAAATTTGTTGTAAAAAGGCATGTTTTTATTGCAAGATTTTCAAAAGATATGAAGATATTGAAATATTGGAGTGTATTTACAATTATTATTCAATTTTACTTATATTGACTTTTAGCTTGCTCATCATATAAATTACAGTATTCTGCTGTATATACATTTAAATATGGAATAATATGAAACTATAAATTAAAGATTTATAGAAATATACTGTGGGCTATTTAATATGATGGCCACAGCTCTTAAGTAGCAATAGAAAAATATTGATTCTTATCAGGAAAATACAAAAGAAAAAATTATATTCTTAATCATCTACAATGAAATGCATACTGAAGAATAAGGAAGCCAACATGTTTAATAAATCATAATAGCAGTCTCCTGTTGTCTCCTGTCTCGTTTTATAATAAATAATCTAGGTATTTTTATTCACTTTTAATGAAAATTGTATTGTTTTTAAAACTCAATTTCATATTAAAAATGAAAAGGTTATGATATGTTGTTTAATAAATCATTTATTAATTTAATGAAATTCATGCCAGTACTAAAACCCAAAATCCATCGTTTGACACACTGGTGTACTGATGGGCCTAGCCTAGTAGGCCTAAGACTAAGTAGGGGACGTGGACGTTTTTACCAACTTTACGAGTAATGTCATACAATATTTTTTGGAGTAATGTCACACTGCTTTGAATTCCAGCTTACCATAATTATCAGTGAGAAATCACTAGTTAGCTTAGGTTAACGTAAAATAAACAAACAGTAAACAATACACCCACATACCCGAGAGACGCAATCAACAGTGAACAGCTGCAGTCAGTGTTACCACTAGGGACGCCCTCCCTGATTGACAAAATAATAGTAACGGTATGTTAAGTTTATTATTCTAATAAAAAAATCATAGATCAAAGTAATTCCAGTTTTGAAAATCTGTTGAAGTAGCAGTAACTAAATAAAAATATAACTAATTAATTCAAATCTATGTCGAATCAATATATTTATGAATTTTGACTAAAAGGGCACTTTTGATATGAAGAAGAAAAAGGGCAGGGGCTCAAGCACCCCAAGCCCCCCCCCTGTGCACGTGCCTGTTGCTAGGTCTCTTAATTAATTATACATACGAAGGTAACTGATGAAGAATAAAATCAGATGTCGTAACCATTTTCAAAAGGGTAGTTAAAATGAGGTGAGAAGCTAATGGGTTGTTAGTTTAACAATGTTGTTAGGAAAGATACTCAAAACATTAAAATTTTAGATTATATTTTAGAAGATTATTAAGAATTAGATTTATAAATGATGCACCTTCTACTACCAGTATGCTGTTTGTAGTCAATAAGTGCTTAACCCTTAAACCCCACCCGGGGTACTGATGTACCCTAGTACCTCGTGTCGCCAGCGTAACTTTTATAATGGGTAGGGATTAAGGCTTAACTGCGCCAGTGTCAGCTAGTCATTAACTAGAATTTAGATTTATTAATAGGCTTGGTGAGTCAATCAATAAGATAATAGAAACTTTTTGACAAGTATTTTAGTAAATTGAGGAATTTAAGTGAGGTTGGTATCTGGTGACTGTCTGTACGGAAGACTGTTCTCACTGTAAAGTATGTTTTGTAACTATACAATATGTGTAATGAAGGCTGTTGCGGTGAATGGTGACACTTTTGGCTAGCTTTAAGAAAAAATTTTATGATTTTTTTCGTCAAAAAGAAGTTTTTTAGATAGCTTTTTTGTGCAATTATTGATATTATTATTTTTATTCTTATTCTTTATTATTTTATTTTATTCTTATTCTTTTTATTCTTGATTCTTATTTTGAACAGGAATAACCTAGAGAGACCTGCATAGATTTGATTTATTCTTATGTTAAGTTGCCCTAAATTTGCGACCTCACATTAGCCTGAGACAAATTCTATCCTAAAAAAATCAAATGTGTTATTAGAGTAAAATATTGTATTAAGTGATGCTTAACTCACCCTAAGGATGGAATTAATCCCCAAACTAATGGATGAATGCTGATAAAGTCTAGCCCCTATTTAAAGCGTAGAAGTTATAACAGATCGTGGAAAATTTAACCAAAAAATTTTTATGTGGCCCAATAGCCCTGCCCTTGTCAAAGTCAAGGTTAAAATGCAGAGAATTGTGAACTTACAGAACAGTAAAAAAACGTGAAAATAGGTTGTCAATTTAGCATTCATATATTAAAAATTTTTTTTAAGACTATTCTAGTATAAAGCAGTGGAATGTCTTTTCTCTTTTGCCCCTTTTTTACCCTTTCCCGCTTTTCCCTCTCCCTCTTTCCCCTCCCCCTTACCCCTCCTTGGTACTGGTACTGGTAGTCCCCCTACCCCTCACCTTTTACCCCTTCGGTTTCGATGGACCATATTTATTTACAATTATCCTTATACACTATATATATATATATATATATATATACTTGCAAAAACCCAACTTTTGTTCACTGTTTTCTTTTGTAAAAAAAAAAAAAAATTTTTTTTTACTCTATGCGATAGAAAATGTGTACATAAAAACCAGGTACAGTATATATTTTTAATAACTTATTTGTTTCGGTTATAAAAACAAAAGAATATTCTGTATATAAATACTGTATATATATATATATATATATATATATATATATATATATATATATATATATATATATATATATATATATATACAGGGCTATTCAAAATGATTCACCTGATTTCAAATGAGAATATTTTTTAATGTTACGAATACAGAGTATTTGTGATACATCAACCAAAAGAAAAACTGTCCAAATTTTGTCTTTCACCTCATAAATGCTCTATGTGACTTCCCCTAGTTACACGAGCAACGTCGACACGATAGTCGAATTCCTCCCATACTCGCTCCAGCATGTCCGTTGTCACTGATTCTACGGCAGTAACAATGCGAGTTCGGAGCTCATCCAAAGATGTGGGCAACGGTGGCACGTACACAGTATCCTTAACGTACCCCCAAAGGAAGAAGTCGCACGGTGTAAGATCCGGCGACCTAGGGGGCTCGAAAACAGCTCGAAAACTGCAACACACAAAACGCCTTCTGCTGTGCGGACGCCATTTTCACACTGACTGTTTGTTGCTAGGCTAGGCCACGGCGTGACTTTGGAGCCCTCTCGCGGTGATCTTGTAAAACTCAGAGATTTCCTCTTTCATGTGGTGTATGCCCAGTTGATGCACGGTTGATAGGTACGGAAGTATTTTCAGTTGAAATCGGATGAATCAGTTTGAATAGCCCTGTACAGTATATATATATATATATGTTACAGTCAAAGTGTGTAACCAGCCATTTCGCGTAATGGCTGAAACTTTTAATCATTTCGCGAAATGGTTGTTTCACTTGATCATTTCGCGAAATTACTAAAATCTTCAGCCATTACGCGAAATGGCTGAAATTCCACCTTGGTCATTTCGTACAAGATCATTTGCCCGGTTAGGTCAACTGTATGCCCTTGACAATTGGTTAAGTTAAGTAGTGTTATTTTCGTTAGTTTTAACGAAAATAACACGACTTAACCTAATCAATTGTCAAGGGCATACAGTTGACCTAACCGGGCCTTCAATGGCGGACATCGGAATAACATTGAAGGCCCGGTTAGTGTTTGAAAACCTCTATATTGAAAATTCAAATGTGTTCAAATGTGTATTTGAGGAGTGTTTTTCATTTATTTGAACAGACCTGTGGATGTATGTATGTATGTATCATAGGTTTTAGCAGATTTAGTTAGTTAAATAAAGGTTTCCAATTTTATTGTGATGTTTGTTATTTCTATGAATTCATGAGAAGTTATTTTAGCCATTTCACGAAGTGACCAAGGTGGAATTTCAGCCATTTCGCGTAATGGCTGAAGATTTTAGTCATTTCGCGAAATGACCAAGTGAAACAGCCATTTCGTGAAATGACAAAGTTTCAGCCATTACGCGAAATGGCTGGTTACACACTTTAACTAACACACACACACACATATATATATATATTATATATGAATTTTTAGAATTAAACTTACCTCTGCAGGCTACAGTATATAAAGACTTTCCTGTTTTCAGATTCTTTTATATTTCAAATGAAATATATACAGTAAATAAATACGAGTATATAACTCATACATTTTCTGTTATAAAAACAAAGAAAAATATCCATCATGCACGTCAAAATTCTAAAAAGATTAGAGATGTGCCAGATAGTGATTTTGTCGAATAGCCAGTGGGACATAATTACCAGATATCCGGTATCCGATCGAATAATGTCGGAGAGTGCTTTCATAGAGATAAAACATAAACATTTGTACCTCAAACTATTAATATAGAGTGTGAATGCTTCTACTCTTATTAATTTGGCATAAAATTCTTTAGCACAATGTACGAATATCAGAAATTAGGAAAAAAGTATTTCTAGTGAGGGAAAAATTTACAGTTTATGCTTCTGTTTCCAGCTTTTTGTCTTTGTTAATTATTTTTCTTTTATATTTAGTTAATCAGGTTTATTTCACATGAAAAATTTGTTTGACAAGTTAGTAGTTTGCAAGAATGCAAGAGGCTTGTCGACTCGATGCCACGTCGATTGGAGGCAGTAATCAGGGCTAAGAGTGGACCAACTAAATACAAAGACGCAGAATTAAAGTCTGATAAATGTTTAATATATTGGCAGTACTCAATAAACATAATGAATTTATTCTGTTTTTTTTCGTAACACCTGACAAGATATTTTAATATCTGCTACATTTTAATTTTGTTTTCGAAACTAGCACGCAGAGGTGTCTTTTTATCAAGATAACGTCACAGAAACTCAATATTCCTCTTAAAGGTGTATAACTTAAAGGTATTATCAAGGTCATGAGCGCATTTGAGACCGTATTCTATTTCTTTGGTCCGGAGTTGTATAACTGTCTGTAAATGTACTGATGTCAGTAATTAACATTTGGTTTTTTTCAGTTTTCACTGTTGTCATAACTCGCTGGATATTATTTTAGCGAAATCTCCCGATGAAAACTAAATTTAAAGTTTATAGAAAAGTATAGAAAAAGTTTCATTTTCATTCTTCCGAAATGTCAAAATTTGTGTATATTTTAAGGTAAATCCTACAAACAGAGTATGGGTTTATTTTCAGTGGTCCGCCTACTGATGTACCCTGTTCTTGAGAATGCATAATATTTTCAACTCTTCTAGTTTTTTAATAGTTTGGATTAATCAGGAACAGGAAAGTATGCCATATTTAAAATCCCAACGTCCATGATAAGCTGTATTAAAATATAAGGTTGTAATATATATTCTGCTCAATTTTTTAGTTCATTCAGAACAAAAATTAAATGATTTATAAGGACAAATTTGCTCGAATTTTTAGTTTATTCACAACAAAAATTAAATGACTTATAATGACAAATTAATCATCAATATAATTACCTTCTTTTTCTATAACCTCCTCCAACCTGTAGAAAAGTTTTTTTATGCCACGTTCGAAGAAATCCCTTGGTTTCGAGTTAAAAAAAGCGATCACTTCATTTTCGATAGCTTCCCTGGATTACAACTTTTGTCCATCTAGGTGATGTTGCAGACTTCTGAATAAATGGTAGTCTGAAGGTGTGATGTTCGGAGAATAAGGTGGATGAGGCATTTTTTCCCAACCAAATGCCTCCAATTGGGCAGTGGTGATTCGAGCAGTGTGAGGGCGCGCGTTATCCTGGTGGAATAGAACACCTCTGCGATTAATTAATGCAGGACGTTTTTCTTGTAATGCCATCTTCAATCGTTAGATTTGTTGGCAGTAGACTTCAGCTGTGATTGTTTGGTTATCTGGCAGAAGCTCAAAATGAATAATTCCTTGCATATCCCACCAAACGCATAGCAAAATTTTCTTTGGATGGGGTCCATTCCTTGGCTGAGGTTCAGGCTTTGTTTCACGGCTAAGCCACTGATGTCGACACTTAATATTATTATAGAGGACCCATTTTTCATCCCCAGTGACTATCCGATTCAAAAACGGTGCCTGCAGTTGCCGAGAATGCAGTGATGTGCAAATATCGATTCGATGTTGAAGATTCACTTGTGACAAATCATGCGGAACCCACTTTCCAACCTTCACTACTTTTCCTAACAGCTTCAAATGACGATGAATGGTCATATGGCTAACGCCGAGTTGCAGGCTAAGTTCTCTTACAGTTACCGTTGAGTTTTCCTCCACTGTTGCTTTCAGCAACTCTTCATCTAACTTATTTGGTCGTCCTGTTCGTTGATAATATAATCTTTCAGACTGAAGTCCCATTTCTGAACTTCTCAAACCATCTCCTACACATCCATTCGCTCACAACATCATTTCCATAAACTCTTTGAATGTTCCTTGCGGATTCAATAGCGTTAGATCCTTTATGGAACTCATAGAGCATCACATGTCGAATATGCTCTTTCGTGAGCTCCATGTTTTTTCAGTTACTGTAATATCGTAGGGGTGATGTTGTAACTGTATGAAAAACTCCAGAGAAAATATTCATTAGCCTAATCCTAGACTAGCCTAAGCCTACAGTAGCCTAAGTCATTCTGTATCATTTTTGTCGTGATAAAACCTGTGCGAACCTGTCGCCGCGTGTATTTTGCAACATTTCTAAAACTATTTCACATTATCTTGAGGTTATTCTATTATCTATCGTCCGTTTTCTAATCAAGCACAATTTATGTTACAACCTGATACATAGTGAAATAGTTACTATTTTATAAATTAAACTAATAAATTACTCTTAACATTCAAGAGTAAAAATTAAGGATCACCTGAAGATCAGGGCCCCCATGTATTCTTGTTTTTTGCTTTACAGTACCAAATATAATAAATTAAATTGAATGCCCCGTTAGGTCAACTGTACGCCCTTGACGATTGGTTAGGTTAAGTCGTGATATTTTCGTTAGTTTTAACGAAGATATCATTTGGTAATTGAGGCTGGGGGCCCTGATCTTCAGGTGATCCAAAATTAATATGATCGTAAGATATGGCAAAATATGGGTTTTGCATTGTTTGATTACCTTTTAGGTTTATTTCACATAAAATTAGGTTTTGTACATTTCAAAAAACAAAAATTTGGGGTATCGATTATATACTGCTGTCAAAAGTGTTAGACATTTAACATTTATCCACTCTGATGCATAAGGAAACTCAAATTTAGTATTCAATTCAAATAATCATATTTATAAAGAAGATACCTCTGCCAATAAACCTTTTCATTTTCATTCAAATATAATTGATGAAACATTGGGAGCAAGTGTAGTTTACGTCCCCTTGTGGTGCCTAGTGTAGTTTACGTTCCTCTACATTATCCTAGTGTAGTTTCCGTTCCCCAACTTTGTCCGCGTATATCTAACCAAATAAAACGTTAAAACTAACGAAAATATTACGACTTAACCTAACCAATCGTCAATTTATATATATATGTCACTGTAAAAGCCCGACGAGTGGTAAATCTTAAGATTTGCCGGTAAATCTTGACATTTACCATGTACATCTGGTAAATCTGGGAAAAGTCCGAAAAACAAGTGAAATTTTACTTATTTCGGACTTTTACCAAATCTACATGGTAAATGTCAAGATTTACCATCAGAAGTTGTAAAAGCCAGGATTGAAGAGAAATTACTAAAACTGGGAAAAAAACATTTATTTAAATATACTAGCAACTTAAAAACGCGAAAAATTCTTGCACAAAAAAAACGAATTCATTTATTACAGCATGGTGAACTGTTGTGGCACTTTGAATTGCATAAAAGGCCAGAGGCCTTGCACAAACATCTTTTAGTTAGGTTAGGTTAGGTTAAGTAAATCTTGACATTTACCATGTAGATTTGGTAAAAGTCCGAAATAAGTAAAATTTCACTTGTTTTTTGGACTTTTACCAGATGTACATGGTAAATGTCAAGATTTACCGGCAAATCTTAAGATTTACCATTCGTCAGGCTTTTACAGTAACACACACACACACACACACACACACACACACATATATATATATATATATATATATATATATATATATATTGACGATTGGTTAGGTTAAGTCGTAATATTTTCGTTAGTTTTAACGTTTTATTTGATGGATTCATTTAAAAAATGTCTCCTAAAGATCCTAGTGTAGTTTACGTTCCCAACTTTGACCTCGTGTAGTTTGTATCCCCTTTTGCGTCAGGGGGACGTAAACTACACTTGCTCCAAACATTGTAATGGTTTCATTGTTATTAAAATAATTTTTTCCTCTTTATGGATCCATTAACCGGAGCTATTGAAGAATAGGGACCCCAGCCTTCTTTAGTTAGCTTTATAAGGCTAACTAACGAAAATATCATGACCTAACCTAACCAATCGTCAAGGGCGTACAGTTAACCTAACGATTGGTTAGGTTAGGTCGTGATATTTTCGACAGTTAGCCTTATAAGCCTAACTAAAGAAGGCTGGGGTCCCTATTCTTCAATAGCTCCCATTAACCTTCAGGTTACTTTTTGTACTGCAAAACAAAAATCAACCAGGATCAACTGTTTGGTTTAAACAAAATGGCTAAAGGTTCAGCTGAAGACCGCCATAGAATTGCGTTTCTGTATAAAGAAGGAAAAACAATGAGTGAAATAGCTCGCATCATGGGACTATTTGGATAAAGAAAAGTTTAAAAAGAATCCAAGCAACTTAGATGATCTGTGGAAAGTCTTGGAAGAAGCGTGAAACACCATACTACAAGAGTTGCTAAAAAAATTATTTGAAAGTGTCCTTAGAAGAAGTTTAACGGTTTTAAAGGAAATGGGTGGACGCACTCGCCATTAGTTTATGTCAAGGTATATTCTCTATACATACGAATTTGATTTTAATTTCATTAAAAGTGTATTTACATTTAATGCAAAGTTTTAATTTCTTTATGCATCCTTTTGCACAGCAGTATATATATATATATATATATGCTTCCGCCCGAATTGTTAATTTTGACGAAGGTCAAGCTTTTCACTCCACCTTGGACCTACAGTTTAACGTGGAATCCGAACCACGCCCTACCAGCAGCCCAGCGTCTTAACCACTAGACCACCCAGGGGACCCATTTATCTACCAACCACCTTCTTTGTTATGTGAAAGGATGAACAGCTGGGTTTTGCTGGGCGCCGGCTGCCGTCACCGGGTCTCGAACCCGGGGCCGATGGATTCGTAGTCAGCGACGCTAACCACTACACCACCGAGGCGCATATATATTGCATAATGACGTATTTCTGTACTCACTTCATTGTTTCCTCCTTATCACCTGATAAATATATTTACCATATCGCTGATAAACAATTTTTTTTAAAATTCGGGTTGAAATATCGCTGCAAGGACACATGCAGTGTTTATATATGGGAAGGAGCGCTCGGAGGACTACTATTGCATTATTTCCAACTGCCACACGTCAAACATCTTCGTCATAGAATCAGACTAATTGCTCTCTTTTTAACAGACAAGAAATATAAGTTTTATTAACTTTTGTGTGATACTTTTAACTTGGTTGAAATGAGTAAGTTTTTTATCTTAGAATTTGTGTATACTGTATTTACATTATAGAGTAGTAGTAGAATTTTCAATGTGTAATTTATATATATATATATATATATATATATATATATATATATATATATATAAGGAAGGGATGATTTCTTAATTTTTATTCTGAAAAAAAAAGGGTCCAATACCGATTTTAATTCCGATTAAAATTTTACTTGATTCCGAAATGTGATTCCAACAATAACTCTAGCTTCTAATTGTTTTACCAGACTCACTCATATACAGTAGTGGTTCTTCAACTGATGTTAATATTTTCGTTTGAGTGGAGGAGTTTAATGGTTGACTGAAAGTGGTGCGAAACAAAAAAACATTCCTCCTCCTTCTCTCTTCGGATGAAAGCTTCGTTAATTAAAGTTTGTAAATTTTATGATGGTAGTCAAAACTTGTTTTTCATTTTACTTTCATTCAGAAGACCTTTACAGTTAGAGTTATAGAGCTACTGTTTAAATATTACTTTTGCCAGTTCTGAATTTGGTTGTTTCATTAATCACCTAAAGGTATATATATATATATATATATATATATATATATATAGGTACCCGGTGAACCAAAAGTAGGTGGACAGTAAATGATAACGTTTATTTTGAGAATACATATACAATTATATTTAATTTTTTTGTATACTATAATACAAAATAAATAAAAAAATTAACTTATACCAATACAATACAAAAACACTGAAAATTTTATCAACGCAGGTGCTCAAATTGCTGTCCATCACAATTTACACAGCTTTGAAGTCTACCTTTCACACTTCGACAAACATTTTTGCACAAGTTTCTTTGTGCATTAATTTCTTGAAATGCATCTCTGATGTAACTTTTCAAATCACCAACACTTCGTGGTTTTCGACTATAAACTTTGTCCTTGAGTACTCCCCAAAAGAAAAAATCCATTGGGGTAAAGTCAGGTGAACGTGCAGGCCATTCAATTGGACCTCTTCGGCCGATCCATTTCTCGGGAAATGTTTCAAGATACTCACGGACTGCTCTTGAATAATGTGGAGGGGCCCCATCTTGTTGGAAATAGAGGTCATGTGAATTAGGCTGTTGTTGTAAGTGTGGAACAACTTCATTCATTAGAATTTCGAGATACTTATCACCTGTGACTGTTCCATCAACAAAAATTGGTCCTAAAACACCAGAACTTGAAATACCACTCCAAACAGTGACACCAGGCTGGTTTAGTTGCTGCTCTAATGTTAAATGCATGTTCTCACTATACCAGTAAACACAATTATGTCGGTTAACATGACCTGATAATTTGAAAGAAGCCTCATCGGTCCACACAATGTTATCTAAAATTATTGGATTTCCTTCAATTTCGTTCAGCATGATCTCACTAAATTGCAGCCGACTGTCTGGGTCATCCTCCAATAAGCCATGAATTAGCCGTGGACGATAAGCTTTCAACCCAATAGATTTCAGAATTCGTATAATAGAGGTTTGTGAAATGTTCAGTTCTGCTGAGGCTCTTCTGGTGGACATTTTGGGACTGTGAACAAATGCTTCGGCAACAAGTTGCTTATTGTCCTCTGTGCAAACTGTTTTGGGTCGACCAGTTCTTGGGGCATTAAGAATTGAGCCAGTGGCATCAAATTTGTCACGAATGCGGTAAATGGTTTGTCTCTTTGGGGTTTGAGTACCAAATGTTTCAACCCATTTTGTTCTAACAGTTTCAGTATTTTGAGATTTCCAATACTCTTTTAACACCCATTTTCTGGCATCAGTATTTAGATTATTTGCCATTATGGGTTCTCTGAACTATCTGAAAAGAAAAAAGATTAAATTTAAATAAATTTAGTTATAATATTTAATATAATATAACACAAACACCATAGTTATAATGAACACCATAGTTATAATATAATATAACACAAACCCTATTCAACCTACTGTCCACCTACTTTTGGTTCACCCGTATATATATAAATTGAAATAGAACGTGGGTAAATAAAAGTCCATTTTCTATCGTATATACAAAAAAAAAGAGAGTCTCGAGGTTAATGTGTTACAAAATAAAAATGTATATAAATGATTCTTTGCAATAATAAACTTAAACGTAACTTAAAAACTGCAAAGCATTCTTTAATGAGGAATCAGATGTCATTCTTAAAGATTTATATTGGTTTGACTGTTAACTAATATATATATATATATATATATATATATATATATATATATATATATATATATATGTATTCCCTGAATATCTTGGCTCGTGAGACTTCTTGTATGACGGATGGTGACCTCCAAATTGTCACTGCGATGTCATGATATTTTTGTCCTGGATATGAATCTCCATTTATGCAAATCAATCTCGGTGGAACTAATCCAGTTATGTTCCCTGATTTTCTCTGAAAACCTTGAGATTGTGTTAAGCATTTGGATTCTGAGGATTGGGTCCCAATTTAGTTTCGCTATACTTCGTTGGAAGTTTAAATCCGAGATTTCACCGTTCAAGTAACATTTCGTCCAATTCTTCATAATGGTTCGTAAATGTATCGGTGCTCTTTTTCACCATCGAAGTTCTAATTTAATTAATTATTAATTACAGCGAGAACCAATTAATGAGTGAAAACAAGATAAACTAGTTTGGTCAAAGCTTTAAGAAATTTATTATGCTACTGAATGAAGCGTATAAGAAGCAATTCAATTAACAGTTCACGCTTATCTATCATAATTCTAAACATAATTATCTATCATAATTCTAAATTCAAATGTATACGCTTTTACTGTTTTCTCGCAGATGGTCAGCACGTTTACGAATTCCTATTTGTCCTCACGGCAATTCTTCACAGCTGGCAAGTAAAAGGCTTAAAATTACTACATGATGGAGTTCCCACGACAGGAAACAAATCCTTAGCTTTAATGGACGTGAATGAAATGGAAGAATGGGACAGTTTGGCGTTACAAGAAGAACAAAGTGAAGAGTATCAGTTAAATCAGACTAAAAATGAAGAAAAAGTAGTGAGAGCGATTGAAAAGGAACTAGAACTTACAATCGAATCTGCTTTAGATAAAGTGATTCACAGAGTTAAGAAGGAGTTTGAAGAAGAAAATGGAATCATTGACATCAAAGGCAAGAAGCAGAAGGCAGAACGATGTTACGAAATTTTGGGAGGAGATCGAACAAACTCCAGCTTTGTTACAAGGATTCAGACGGCCTGCCAGCGATTATTAGAGGTTGTCAGTGATTTCAAACATTACTGGGTAAGAAAATCCTATATTATTATTATTATTATTATTATTATTATATATGTTAATTTTTTTCTCTCTTCTCCATATCTGGTTCATATATATATATATACACACACACACACACACACACACACACACACACACACACATATATATATATATATATATATATATATATATATATATATATATATAGGGTGAACCAAATGTAGGTGGACAGTAAATGATAACGTTTATTTTGAGAATACATATTTAATTTTTTTGTATACTATAATACAAAATAAAATTAAAATAAATTTAGTTATAATATTTAATATAATAAAATACAAACACCATAGTTATAATGAACACCATAGTTATAATATAATATAACACAAACCGTATTCAACCTACTGTCCACCTACTTTTGGTTCACCGTGTATATATATATATGTATATATATATACACACACACACACTCGTATATGTACTGTATAGTAAAGCGACGTGTTGTTTGGATTCGGTTTTTTTATTAAACAATTTTAGGTAAAACAAATCGACCCTTGAAATCTCTTTTTTTTTATTGTATCTCAAAAGTAATTTAATTTTAAAATCTGAACCTAAAATGATGAAACAATGCAAAAACCTTCTTTTGCCATATCTCAGGATCATTAACTGTTACTGTTGAATGTTAAAAGTAATTTATTATGATTATTTTTTTTTAATATCATTACCAAGACCTCTAAAATTATATTGAAATGTGATTTACTTAAATATTTAATAAAATACAAACCTCGAGCTGATAATGATTTAGAGTGATTTACTAGTTTAATTAATAATAATTAATTAATTACTAGTTTAATTAATAATTAATTAACGATTAGTTTAATTAATAATTTAATTAATCAATTACTAGTTTAATTAATAACCTAACCTAATTACATATTAATAAGTATTTTAATATATAGTAACATATCATGGTATGGTTGAAATTTTGAATATGGCATACTCTTTTGTACCTGGTTGCTCTGTTCCTAACTCTTAAGAATGTAGAACAAGTTTACATTTAGCCAGCCTAACTTTTCTCTAAAAGGAGTTGCATGATCGTTATTCTTTCCAAATCTACATTCACCTCTTTCAGTAAAGTTCAGAAATGAGAGGATAGTATAGGATATGTGACTCATTACCACGCTACTTACACTCAATGTTCTCGTCGCTATAATGAAGTTGTGTTTCACTTTTTACAACTAAATTAAGGAACCCTTCGCTTTTTCTGCACTTGCATTTACAGTATATCCCCCACTCAGAAGATACGTTTGTCAAACGTGATATCCAGAGTTTTGACTGAATTAGAACTTGGTATGTCACAATTTCAGGAAATTGTTTGTTAAAGATGATACCTAGAGTTTTGACTGATTTATAACTTGGTATGTCACAACTTCACAAGTATCAAATTTTGTTTCAGTTTCTTCATTTATCTTATTTAATTTTTCGTTCTGATCCTATGAACATGCATGACGTTTACGGTAGCGATATTCAACCAAAAACTAAAAAATTTCCGTAGTCGAAGGTATTCAGTAAGGAGTGTGAATACAAATAGTTTTCTAGTTTTCAATAGTATGTTTCTAAATCTGTTCTGAAGAAAATGAAGTACACTGAATGGTTGGTCCCAAAAATAAAAAAAATAAATGATATACTGTATATATATATATATATATGCTCGTGTACGAACACACACACACAAGCACCCACACACACACATACCTTACCCCAACTCCACACACATATGCGCGGATCTTCGCATAAGCGAGGTACTGACTTTATAAAATTCATACATCTAAAATTGTAATTATCCAAACCGAATTTAATCAAACCTGAGCATGATAAGTGTTTCGGACGCAATTGAGGGGTCGAAGGGTGGTTTCTGTTACGTCATTAAATAGTAAGGTAGTAGCTAATCTAGCCTAACCCAAACTGAAGTAACCTAACCTAGCGTAACTTAACTTAATCAGGACCAACATACATTTTTTTTTAACAATAAGGTTTCTCGAAGTTTCATATAAATTTTAAGAATGTTCCGAGATACCAAAAATGTTACCTCACAAAAAATTTACTCCACTACATCTTTGAATTATCACACACTCGAACTCACTTAGGCTCAGTTGCCTCACACACACAAAAAAAATATATATATATATTCACACACACACACACACACACACACACACACACACACACACACATATGTATATATATCGTCGCTTATATCTTGAAAGGCCCTAGCTCGAAAATTTGAAAAAAAACTTTTTATCGAAAGACTGGTTCGTTTTTGTGTTCTGCATCTTGACTCAAAAGGGCCTAGCTCTCTACCAATCAGAAAGCATTTTTAACATTGAGACAAATTTGGAAAAAATATATAAATACAGTATATAGAGCAACGAAACAGTTTTTCATGTTTCCTGAACAATTGAGTTTTTGCGAGCTTAGACCTTTCAAGATATAAGCGAATATACTGTATATATACAGTATATATATATATTTTGTTTTTGGTGTGTTTGTGTGTGTGTATGTGATCTTAATTGTAAACAAATTGTATACAAGTAGACATTTATTTATTTATTCCGAAAATTTAGTCCATGCAGAGGTAAATAAATAGTTATGTTTGCAGTTAACTCAATAACATGGCACCCCTTTCCTTAGTGCTGTGTGGAATAAATTCCCCACAACTGAAGAGTTTTTGACTTTTCATAAGTGTGTTTCTGAAGGTAAAAGCAGGAGAGGAAGGCCGAGAAGAAGATGGATGAACATGATGTATGAATGTGTTGAGTAAGCGTGGACTCGATCTGGGTGATGCACGAGAAGTGCTGCAAGTAGGCTGGAATGGAAGAGGTTTGTTAGAAGTATTTAAATTCCGGACTCTATGTCTTTTATTTTTGACAAGGCCTGGAAACGTTATCACGCATGACGTATGAAACGCCGCAAGTGTGAAATTCAGACACGTGGGCGGGGTCGCTGGCCCACCAGGAAGCCTGTGTGAATGGATGTGTACGCTTTAGTTCTTTTTCTGCCCTTCATTAGCTTTTGTATTTTGTTCTTTCTACCTTCTCACCCCAGTTTGTTGGGAAATGAGTTTTGGATATTGTACTGTATGTACGTATGAAAAATTTTTGTTTACATTTTATATTTGAAATATAAAAGTTCAAAATACTGTAGTTATTAAGCCTATGCTGTAGCCTGATGGTCTATGTTCAATTAAAAGAAAATCTATTTTATATCCTTAAACTATACATACCAAACACGTTTTTATTTTCTATGTAAGCGGATTTTTATTAGTTAGAACAAAATTTTTTTTAAAAAATGAGAACAAAAACCGTTTTTTTCATTATATATATATATATATATATATATATATTATATAATATATATATATATTATATTATATATATATAACATAATGATATAAGAATTTGTTTTGTAGCTAAATGAAACATGGGGAGACGCATCTTGGACTGAAATCAGTCTTCTTTTCCCCGAGGAGGACGACTGCAGAAAGGTGATCAGCGCCTTTCCGTGCATTGAACTTTCTAACGACTATTCTGCTAATGTGATTCGGAT
Source organism: Bathynomus jamesi (assembly GCA_023014485.1). NCBI lineage: Eukaryota > Metazoa > Arthropoda > Malacostraca > Isopoda > Cirolanidae > Bathynomus > Bathynomus jamesi. The sequence continues at coordinate 57,840 of JAJOZX010000022.1, forward strand.
CTCGAAAGAAAGTCTCAGTCACGTCATGTCTTACGCTGTTGCTCTAGAGTTCATCTTCCTTGACGAGGCGATGCACGAACACAGAACAAGCTTCCTTGGCAACTTCTCTACAATCTTACACGAAATGAAATCTGTTGCTGTGTACTTGATTGATTCTTTGGAGGCGTGCAGAGAAACTCCCAACAAAAAGGTTCTAAGGACACTAACTTCTCAGATTTACGAGCCAGAATCTCATTTTATCGCACGAAGGATCAGAGAAACTGCTTTCTTCAGACAGATTGAAAGAGGAACACGACATATAATTGAATCATTTGCATTTTTAGAAACTCATTACCGTGGGATATATCAGAGTATTTAAAATTTGTTTCATGTTAATTTAGCATTCAGGAACTGATAAAATGTTAATTGTTGCGTGTTGAATCTATATACTGTATATATATATATATATAATATATATGAAAATTATTTCACGAAAGTAACACGTGAAAAATATTTATGATGAATAAAACCACGAAGGAAAGGAAACACAAAATGGTGCTCAAGCGCTTTCGTCTAATGACATTCCTGAGGATGTCATTAGACGAAAGCGCTTGAGCACCATTTTGTGTTTCCTTTCCTTCGTGGTTTTATTCATCATATATATATATATATATATATATATATATATTCTTTAAAAATGTTTGAATTAAGCGGATACAAGGAGATGTTCATGGATATTAGTTTCCAGGGAATAATAATTTGAATAGACTATCCTTTTCTGCCAGTCATGTTAAAGGTCCTTTCTCTTAATTCTGTAATTAATAAAGATTATACCATGATTAGTATTTTTTCGAGTAAGATCTTGGCACCAAGTTATTTAATGACTTCTGTATGAGAGTGTGATTGATCACTTACAAATGAGATTGATCAACAGTTAAGAATATTTTCACCATATTTGCTGATTTTTTATTTTTTAATGTTTGTTATCTAAATACCCGAGTCCAAGTATATTCTTATTTTTACTGTAGATGTCTGACACTAAAGTATACTGTAAATTCATTTCTACTATATTGTAACATCGGTTGCCAAATTAGGGATACAGTGGTCTACACCGACTTACGGCCAGTTTAACTCGACTTTGGAAACCGACTTTACATTTATTTTTATTAACTTTTGTGTAATTACATTATGTCATAAGTGTATTAATTTATTTGTCTAATTCTTTATTTTTCATTATTAATGTTTATATTGTGATTAATTTCTCTTTTATCAGCTATCAAATAAACCAATCAACTTAATACATCGTTTTAGCGCTGTGCTGGGTTCAAACTTTGAGTTTTTGCTAACCAGTTCCTTCACCCTGTAGGTGCAGATGGTATTCGAATCACATATTGGTTCGACTGTCCATTAGCAAATGAATTGGTATGCAAAGTGATTCGTATAATTATTCTGTATACTGCAAGTTCTACTTTGGGCACCGATTAGTCTAATAATTTTTGATTGTTTCTCATTTGCGGTGAATAAGGAGTAGGTTAAAATAGGTGAATTTACCAAAGCTGATCTTTGACTTGACTTAGTTTTCTTGTTCGGATGCACAATAAAATTTAAATTTGAAGTCGCTGCCTTCTTTTATAATATAATAATCACGGAGGTTATTCTTTCAGGCATGGAAGCGTACATTGCATATTCTATTCCTACTATTAATGTAAAAAAACAACCTTGGTTTAACTTTGCTATAATGTTATTTACAACAGAGAGGAGGCTTTCAGAAAGCACCGTCGCCATTAAATTCCTAACTCTCACTCAGCTTATATTTCTGCCCGGAATCGTGTAAAAGCTGTTCTTCGACTCGCCAAACATCCCTTCATCCGACAAAAATGTGAAGACCTATCTAATTCATTCTTCTCGCTCTTTCTATCACCTAGCTAAGAACCTTTCCAACAGCTTTATTTCTTCTTTCCCTCCTCTTTTCCATTGCGACGGCCAAGTTGCCGTCTCTTCTCCCCATAAAGCTGAACTCTTCGCTCAAACGTTCGCGTTCAACTCACCTTGGACAATTACGGTGCTGTTCCTCCATCTCCTCCTCCCTCTGACTTAATTATGTCTCAAATCAGAATTTCTTCCAAAGATAATTATTCTGCCCTATCTGGGCTCAACTCGGGCGTACGGTCCTGATGGTGTTCCTCCTGTTGTTCTCAAGAACTGTGCTTGCGCGCTCACACCCTACCTTGGCAAACTCTTTCGCCTTTATCTTTCATCTGGTACTTTTCCTTCCTGCTGGAAGTTTGCTTTCATTCAGCCTCTCCCAAAGAAGGGTGACCGCTCTTAACCCTCCAACTATCGTCCATTTGTTTTTATCTCTTTCCTTTCTAGAGTTTTTTAATCTATCGTTAATAGGAAGATTCTTAAACACCTCTTTTCTCACAGTCTTATTTCAGATCGTCAGTATGGGTTCCGCAAGGGACGCTCTACTGGCGATCTTCTTACATATCTCTCTGACTCTTGGTCATCCTCTCGTCCTCCTTTCGGGATTTCGGTGAAATCTTTTCTATTGAGCTAGACATATCAAAAGTCTCTGATAGAGTCTGGCACAAATCTTTAATTTATAAACTGCCCTCCTTCGGTTTCTCTTTTTTTATCTGTGCCTTCATTTCTGATTTCCTTTCTGGCCGATCTGTAGCTGCGGTTGTAGATGGCCATTGCTCTTCTCCTAAGCTATTAATAGTGGTGTTCCTCAGCCTTCTGTCCTGTCACCCACTCTTTTCCTTTTATTTATCAATGACCTGTGAAGTCGCACTTCTTGTCCTATCCACTCCTTTGCCAATGATTCCACCCTTCACTTTTCCATCCGCCTCACAAAGCGTCCCTCTCAGCAGTCACTCCATGATTCGCGTAGGACGGCTATGGAGTACCTGACCTCTGATTTTTCTGCTATCTCTGATTGGGGCATAGAAAAACCTTGTGGCTTTCAATGTCTCAAAAACTCAGTTCCTCCATCTGTCTACTCGTCACAATCCTTCAGACAAGTATCCCCATATCTTCAACAATGCACAACTCAATCCTTCTTCTTCTCTTAACATTCTTGGCGTTTCCTTTTCTCGTGATCTTTCCTGGAAAGATCACATATACTGTACTCTCTTTCCAAAACAGCTTCTTAGAGGTTAGGTGTGCTGTACCGCCTCCACAATTTCTTCACCCCACTCAGTCGCTCTCTGTACAGGGGTCTTATCCGCCCCCTGTATGGAGTACGCTTCTCATCCGGAGGGTGGCTCAACCCATACAGCTCTACTTGACCGTGTGGAATCAAAGGCTTTATGGGTCATCAATTCCCCGCCTCTTACTGATCGTCTTCAATCCCTCTCTCTTCACCGCAGTGTTGCCTCACTCTTTCTTTACTATCGCTATTATAACGGACACTGCTCGTTTGAACTCTCTAACGACATGCCTCCTCCTTGAAGAAGAACACGCAGTACCAGATTTTTGACACATACTGCATGCATATATTCGCTAACCACTATGCCGCGAGCTATCTCCCATAAGAGGACGTCATGGTATGAGAATGTTTGTCCATCGCTCCACTTAACATTGATATTGGTTTTTCATTACTTATATTTTTATTTTTAGTCTAATTTTGTTTTTTAGTCTTTACTATTACTTTTACTGTTACTTATTTCATTTTCTGTACTTTTATGTATTGTTTAGTCCTATTTTTGTTTTAGTATTTTATCATTACTAACTGTATTATGGAAGTTAATTTTTCTTTTACTAATTAAATTTTCCATTTCCATTTCAAGAAGTGATATGAAAAACTTAACATTGGTTTAAAAGTATGTCATGAAATAAAAACAATCTCTTGTTAAATAAACTTATTCTCCGACCCACTCATTCGGCCTCAAAATTACGAATATCCATAAATATACACAAGTATCCTGGTCTATAAAAAGAGTAAATGCCCTTCAGAAATGTGTATATTAAAAGAGGAAGCGTCTTTCGTCCCTCACATGAAGTCAGCATTCGTGTAACAATACAAAAATAATTGTGTAATACACGCGCAAACAGAATTAGTTTCTCTGAAGATGTTGTTGATTGGGACCTCAGATAATGGTAATTGTTTAGAGAATTAAACTATGCAAAGTTTAAAATAATAAAACCAGTTAAAAATTCAACAAAAGTGAATTGGTGAAATGATTTGTGTCGTGTGTTTAAGAAAAATGTAACCATTAAGAACTCAGTTAGTTTCCTTTTAAAGCAATACCCCATTTGCATGGGCATTCATTATTAATTAAAAATTATAAATATATTTTTCTATTTTTGTTACATACAATTTGACAAAACGTACCATGAATTTATAATGCAGTTAATCATATTAATAATTGGCCACTATAAAGTTGGTCCGAGCAGAATTCATTAATTTATAATTAACGAATTAAGCTCACGTCTTTCCACTCATTATAGTGTTATTTAATATTCGGCGGAATGATGAATTTCCCTAAATTAGCTTTACATAATTCATTTATTCGTAAAAAATATGACGTTTCATAAATGGTATAAAAAAGGTTATTTGGGGTTGCACACACATTTCAGAATGTGGCTTAATTAATTTTTATATACATCATTATTAAACTATATGATGGCTATTATATGAGAAACCATATATTTTAAAAATTAATTAAATCTTGGGTTTCTTTCGGCTCCCGATATTATACAAAGTAAAAAATTAACGAACAACTAAAAAATATGAATTTTTATGAAGTAAATTAATCCTCATTAAATCTCTGGATTTATATACATACATAGTTGTATATTCCTTACAAGAAATGATAAAACATTTCTGCTGTGTAACAAAAAGAATTACAAATAAATTTAGAGCAGGCAATAAACAGCCAACAACTTTTGAAAATGGTGTTGACAAACATACATGCGGAGGAATGTTGCAATTGCAATTTTACGTCCGTGAGTAACTCACTCCACTCTCCCCACCCTTTGTAACTCCTACCTCCTTGCAAGCCCACCACCTAGATATGAGCCTTCACTTTCCCACTGCAATCTACCTTCCTGATGGTTGCTCTGGCAACCAAAACGAGGAAGAGGAAAAACATAAAAAAGGAAATGTTATTGCCAAATTGCAGCAGAAAGAATGATGATTTAATGTATAAAATATTTGTATTTATTTACTTCCATAACTAAATAAACAAGAACTATCTCGTGGGAAAAAGAAGTATCTGAAAACAAAAGTAGGTAAGGCAAACCCAAGAAAACCAGAATCATAATGGAATGTTGTACAAACGATTAGGGTGAAATTAAAAAAAAAAGTCTTGTCTTCGGTGTCAGGCAGATATTCTATTATTATGGCGAGGGGCGAATATATATTTTATTGGAGGAGATTGTAGACATCAATCGGCCAAGGAAGTACTCCGGGGTGGGAAGGTGGGGGGAGGACGTTAGGCCGGAGACAGCGAGTGCTGGAACTCGCGTTTCTCCCGTCACTGTCCTCTTTAGCTGATCTTTTTACGTCTCATCTACCCTGTGAGCAGTCCAAGCATGGTCTCAAACACACTTCTCTCTCTATTCTTTACTACACATACATACATTTTACACACTACACAATCTTTTCAAAATTAAAACAAAATGACATTGTGAGCCTCGGAGACCTTGATTTTGGCTATCTCCTTCTTATATAGGGAGGGGAGGGGACATTTTTGTGGGTGCTCCCCTTTGGCCCCCCTCCTTCCTGCATAACAAAATATGAAATACCATATTGATTACATAGTTTGTGTTTTTCTTTTCACCCAATATATTTTTTAGCAAACTAACATTTTTCATTAAATTCTGAGTTGTCCTCTCTCTGAGAAAGCTATTTCAAACTTTCTAAAAGTTTCGTAACAATAGGGTTTGATAAAAAACAACCACTTATGAGATTTCACTCGCTTCTCCTTTTCATCTAAGTCACATTTACATTTAATAAATTTATGTATTTCATACATGATGCCAATAATTTAGAATACTGCCAAGACGTATTCTAATTGTATTTGCTCAATTTATTATTATTATTATTATTATTATTATTATTATCATTATTATTATTATTATTATCATTATTATTATTATTCCAATCCTTTGGTCAAGGCTACAAACTTCGCTTTTCATCTGAAATTTATCCGAACCAGCTAAATTCCTTATATTATGACCTCAAGACATCCCATCAAACTGGGAAAATATGATATATCGGAAAAATTGCAAAAATAGAATTGTAGGTATAGATTGTAATTATGCGTTTATGCCCCTCTAATGTAGTTTAGCTATATGGCCGAGTTATATGTTTTACGAAAGCCCTTAAAGAGGTAAATAATTAAAAATAAAAGTTTCTTTTATAAAGTTGTCAGAATTAAATATACGGTCTCTGGAAGTACTACAGAACGTAAATTAGAATGAATAAAAAAATTCGACATATGAAACCCACAAAAAACAATAAAACTATAAAGAACTTCCTCTTCTTTATAATACCGTTTTATGCTCGTATGAGTCACATTTTTTGCGTTATTTGCGTTTATATTAGCCAAGGCAGAAAAATGTTAGTTTCGAAAAACGTCCAAGGTAGTAGGGTAGTTCCTCAAGAACCGAAAAGAGAGGAAAGGTCCAACCATGTTTTTGTTAGTCTGAGAGATGACACCACCGGAAGTCCCCAAGGCTGGAACACTCGACCAGCACGTGTTGTACAGTCGAAGGGATAATACAGTCATTACAGTGGGGCTGAGGGCCCTACTTCATTAAGACCCGTGGTAAGGTGGGTGTGGCCAGTTCGTAGGCTGTCAAAGGCGATTTCCCATCATCGGAACAGATGACAGGTGCGTACTGACGCATCTTGTTGGGGCCAATAATAGCATCGAAACGACACTGTCAGGCGACATGAACTGCCACCCGAATCCTTGAAGAAAGTCCTCGTAAGGAAGCGGATGGACAGCCGTAGGGAGGACAGGAAATTTCAGACCTTTCGGACTGGTTCGCATATTCATTCTTCCTAAAGGCTACGTTGGCAGGAAATCAACAAAATTTTACCCGTGGCCCACGACGACCAATTAAAAGCAGCCACTTTAAAATATCTAAAACTTCGAGATGGAGAGGATCAAAGGACTCCAAGACCTGGAGTGCGCTAAAAATACAAAAAACATGAGAAAGGTCGGGAATTGTACAAACCACACGAAACGCTAATAAAATGGTAGAAATCTGCGCGTTAAAAATTCGATAGAGTGGCATGTAAGCTGTCGTTGCGGATAAATGTTGGAGAGACAGCTGCAAATCCGACGCCAGTATCGGACTCGGAACCGTCGGTGAAAATTGGAATCAACTCCGCCATTTGGGAAGAATACTCCAAGAAGAAGAGACGAATCCATCTACAGGGTGGCCACAAAGTCCTTTGCATGAAAAACAAGGGCAACATACAGATATGCTGTAATTTCACCACAAGGGACTTTGTGGCCACTCTGTACAGACATATCAAATTTAATACCCGTGAAATACTGGCCAAAAAAAAAACACCTGCGACAATTCCAAAGGCAAAACTTTGGAGAATATCAACCGAAACCAGTATATTTGGAAGCTGAAGCCCTCCCATTAAACAGTAGGTCTGGTAACCAAAAATCTTGAAAAGATGAGGGTGACGCTTGTAAAGGGGAAACGGGCTCCGTCTAAAGGACAAATACAGGTGAAAGTGTGGAAGCTGCTGCTGATTGAACGATCAGCGACTGGCAACGCAAATCCAAAAGAGGCTCCTGGGTGCCACTCAGAAGGCTCGGGAAAGGAGAAGACTTTAGTGTGTCCTTAGCCAAGTGGATACCGGCGTGATGAGGAGCGTCAAAAATCCGAAACCCAGCAAGTGTTACCAAGCAAAAGATCTCACAGCCAGAGACAAGCTTTGACCTAGCAAGTGCCCGATACAAAAGGAAAAGAATGTTACGGTAAGTACCCGAAGAGGTGTGAGCCAAAACACGCAGCAGGGCTAGTGCTGAGGCACGAAACCAAATAGGAAAAGGTTTGGATCCAGGTGAACTCCTCGGATTGGGCAGAAGTGCATTAGTTACCGCTTTTGAAGTAAAAAAACGAAAGCCATTAAAATATACCCACCAAGACAGCCAGTCCAGAGCAATTTACAGGCGAAACTCAAACACTGACATCCTGGTAGCAGCAAAGGAAATTGATAAGTCGTCCACATACTGTATAACGTGTTCGAGACACCAGGGGGAAGCGCCAATAGGCTTACTCTCACTCACCGTAATTTCCATTCGATTCCGCGCCCAAGAATGGGAAAGGTGAGTCTCAAACGAGACATTTTCAAATCTGTCCGTTCCTAATTCATGTCATTCTCATCCACGGCCTTTCCCACTTTGGTCCGGATTAGGCTACGATTGGTTAGGTTAGGTTATGATTGGTTAGGATACGATAAGTTAGGTTCTGATTAGTTAGGCTAATGTTAGATTAGGTCCTGATTAGTTAGGCTAATGTTAGATTAGGTTCTGATTACTGTAGTTAGGCTAATGTTAAATTAGGTTCTGATTAGTTAGGCTAATGTTAGATTAGGTTCTGATTACTGTAGTTAGGCTAATGTTAGTTTAGGTTCTGATTAGTTAGGTTAATGTTAGATTAGGTTCTGATTAGTTAGGCTAATGTTAGATTAGGTTCTGATTAGTTAGGCTAATGTTAGATTAGGTTCTGTTTGGTTAAAATAAGTTAGGTTAGGAAATATTAAACATTCCCATTCAGCGCCGTTTGCCGCGAGTGGGAATGTAGGGACATTGTTTCCCAAATCAAGAAATGCTTTTCTCAAATGTGGATTTTTTTCAGTTTTGTATCATACATTCTCACTTGTGGACCTCGAATACGAATGCAAATGCCATTTAGTGGGCAGTAATCCACCAATATAGAGTTTTTAATGGCAATAGTAGAAAGAGTGGCACTAAGGATACTTCCCTACGGATCGTTCTCTACCTGGGGGTAGGGGAGCAGAAAGGGTGGACTCAACCTGAAAGCGAACCATGCAGCCCCACAAGAATACCTGAATAAACGACGGCTAACGCCTGCAATGCCAAAGGCATTAAACTGTTTTAAAATGCAGTATCGTGGGCTTCCATGATATCTAAAGAGACGCAAAGCAATGCTACTCAGAGGTAAAAGTTTCGCAGACGGACGACTCCAACCAGATCAGAATGTCAGTGGTAGTACACAACCTCCGGAAACGGCATTGGCTAGAGGAGATAACATCTCACCTTTCCAGATACCAAACAAGTTGGAAATTTACCATCTTCTTCAAAAGCTTGTAAAGGCACGAGGTTGAAGCTGTGGAGCGACAGTTCAATGTATGCCAGTTATCCCTCCCCAGTTTGGTAAAAGGTATGACAATAATCATTCTATAAATCGAGTGAAGAACACTTTCCCACCAAAACCTACTGAAAGTGCGTTAAGAAGTTCTCGTTAATTCCTTTATTTTTCCATTTAATCTAACTTATCTTTCCTCAGTCTCATTCATGCACTTTCTTCGCGATACTTATCTCCTTCTTCTGAAAATGATCCTCACCTCGGTCAAACCGACGAATTTCACTTCGCAATATATGTGGCCTCTTTGTTACCGATATCGCTCCTGGTTCGCGCTTTAGTTATCATGAATGATTATTTCAGACATCACTATTTTTCGTATAATGAATACGATCACAATCTATTCATGTACATCCTCAAATTAATAATATATTAACATTCTGTTAACATCGATGAAGATTATACGCACTCGCTTCCGCTAACAAACATTTAATTTAAGTTACATACCGTGATGGAAATGGGTTTTAGGAACTAGGTACACGCTTGGGAAAAGGAGCACACCCACACCCACACACACACACACACACACACACACACATATATATATACAGTATACACTATATATAGTGATTTATATATAAGTCGTCAAGAAATAGTTTTGCAACCCTTGAATTTCGCCGTACTATTGTTGATGATCCATCAGTTACAACTGCAAATTGAAAAGTAGGTACACGCCGTGTACCCGCCTATCCCCCCATTTCCAGCTTTACAAATTTTAAGAAGTGTTTTTAATGAATTCCGAGAGTTATATTATTTAAGACTGAATATAATTTTTATGTAGTGGCTATAACTGACACACACTCACAAAAAACATCATTTATGTAATTTTGTTTTTGCGGGGAGGCTCATTTAACTGTGCATATACATGCGAAATTTCTTTCTGCATTCATAATTTCATTCGCTTGTCGCCTTTTCCTCACTCGTAGAACTCCAATCATTCTTTTCTTTCTAGTGCATTCGTCTAGAAGGAAAACAAAATTACTTTAGTTACTCTTTCCAGGACTGTGGAATTCTTTGTCTTCCTCTGTTTTCCATCCATGCAAATACAACATCCAAACACTTGAAACAAAGTTATTTCGTTTCTCTCTTCTTCTCAATTAAGAACGCGTCTTCAGCTGTTGAGTTTTAGTTAACTGTAGTAATGGTACGCGGGAAAGTTGTTAAATTTAGGTTCATTCACCTGGTTTGTAAACACAAATATTCAGAGGTGTTTCAATAGTAATAAATGACAAATAAACAAACTTCTCGTTGCTCTTTCACAAGGTAAACCAATATATTCATCGAATCTAAGATTTCTATTAATATTCATTTCATTCATTTACAAATTCGTTTCAATATTCATTTCAATGAATAACATAGAACAGTCCATCTTTGGTTTCCAATCAAAATTATTCAAAACCTTTCAAGTTTATTCGAGTATAGAATTCAGCACTTCCTGATTCTTGAGTGCAAATAGTAGAGTATTTATAAGTACCATGACTGTATGTGTTTGTTGAGTGAAGTTCACGTAATTCCTTACCTTCTGAAAGTGGGAGTAAGTATTTTACAACAGAATGGAAGACACGCATTATGCACAATTTGACATTGATATATAAATTGATTACTATTAATCCCAAAGAAGATTGATATTTTTTTCCTTAAGTTTATTTGTATTTTTATTAGTTGTTAATTTTGATGGAGATTAATATTGTTTGGGATACGAATATTATTATTATTATTATTATTATTATTATTATTATCAATCCCAAAGGGAATTGGTAATGTAGTCCTTCAGCTTTATTCTTTTTATTATTTTTGTACAGGGTTCCCCCTCTCAAGCGATTGACAACAAATTTGCAGGACATGGAGAAATCAGAGGGAAAATCTCTGCGAGACATGATGATGTACAGTTGCCCGCATATGTAATGTTCCTCGCCTCACAGACGACTCCATACATGTGGCAAGGCCGCAGTGAAAGTCAAGGTACCCCAACTGGGGGGAAGGTGGGGTGGAGGGGGTCAACCGAGTCCAACAACATATAACACAGACATATACTGTATATCTAAAGGACAATTGAATGTGTATTCATTGACATACAGGTAATTATATTGTAATATCTGTGTTCATAAAGTTAAACAATTAATATGATCGTGAACAGCGTTGAACGCCATGTAGTTTTCTAGTCTTATACAGTAACTAGCGGAGCGACCCGGCGTTTCCCGGGTGGAAGTTGAACACTATATATATATATATATATATATATATATATATATATATATACATTATAACTGCAAACACGCAGTATAATTAACGTAAAGAACGACGCTTTGTATAGGAGAATTATCCGCGCAAGATGAGAGCGAAAGAACGAAACAAATGAAAAAATGAGGTACCCACCCGGGAATCGAACCCGGGATCTTCCGATTGCCGGTCAGATATGATAACCACTACACCACAGGCCTCACCCAAACAAATGCCGTAATTCCTCTAGATACGCGCAGAAACCAATGCCCCAAAGGGGCACCTCCCGCATGCCGTAACATTATATACATTATAACTGCAAACACGCAGTATAATTAACGTAAAGAACGACGCTTTGTATAGGAGAATTATCCGCGCAAGATGAGAGCGAAAGAACGAAACAAATGAAAAAATGAGGCAATCGGAAGATCCCGGGTTCGATTCCCGGGTGGGTACCTCATTTTTTCATTTGTTTCGTTCTTTCGCTCTCATCTTGCGCGGGTAATTCTCCTATACAAAGCGTCGTTCTTTACGTTATATATATATATATATATATATATATATATATATATGTTAACCCCCCTTTTATGGCCCTGATTCGGTTCGGATCGACGGGGGTTCTAGTTACGGAGGCAAGCAACGGATATTTCTTCTGTTACTTTTCTTCTATAATTTTCTAATTCTTTCTCCGATACTTTATAACTTATCGACTTTACTAAGTTCCTCTGACGATAGCCCAACTCGAGGGGGAAAATAAAAAGTTTCTCTTACTGTAAATTTACTTCTTAAAAATATACAGGTACTGCTCTGAATTTACAGGGGTAGAGGTTCGACCTCCCTCCCCGCAGCGAGGCTGCTAACCAGGGGAGTCTCTTAGCAGTGACCAAGCAGAGTCTCGTAATGAAGTGTCCTTCATTTTACAAATACATGTATAAAATATGCCTGAATGTTGGGGGATGGCAGTTGGAGGTTAAGTTTCCCCCCTTTTAAACACGATCAGGTGTTTGAAAGATTCCAATAAAGATTTAAAAAAAAAAAAATAAAAATAAAAACTAATCTTTTTTTTGCCACGTCTTCATTTCTGAGGCGATTTCATTTCATAGTCGTACACAGTACAATTGAAGTACATGACTGAGTACATTTTTGTTTGGGTTTATTACAATTATGATTTCGATTATGGATTACTTCCCATTCGCTTATGATTGTCCCTTACAATTCTATTAAAGTACATTCTTACATTATATATAAAGTCATTACATTCAATTATAGTTTCATTGAAGTACATTACGTCGTTACCATTCTTACAGTGTTTTTATATATATATATATATATGGTTAGATTATATGGTTAGATTATATGGTTAGATTATATGGTCAGATTATATGGTCCGATTATATGGTCAGATTATATATGGTTATTATATATATGGTTATTAGTACAACACAAGTACATGAGACATGACAAGATAATTTATATACAACATAATATGTTATATTACATTATATGTTATAAATTTGGATCAGAGCGAAAGATGTTGTTTATCTTAGAAACGTTCGGTTCTGCTGATTCGCGAATTTGAGCATTTAACTACTGTAAGCCTAATGAATGCCTTGTGAGAGTTGAACGCACTTAAAAAAAAATAATAATAAAAAAAATATATGTGGACGTATTTTACATGTACATAATCCAATAGGTTGTGTGCGTAATATAGAGACGCGTAAAATATGGACTGATAGGTTGATAGGTATCAGTAGACAATAGGTAGGAAACAACATAACTAATGATGTATAGAGAATGGTTTCTTTTTCTTTTTTTTTTATTATTATTATTATTATTATTATTATTATTATTAAGGAATTTACCATACATTCAATACGGAAGATGTCCAAATACTAAACACGTGATTCAGTGTTCAAGGTATGGAAAACGTGAAGAGAATTAAGTTACTTTATGACGTCATAGTTATTGAATTTGCACGTATAATACAAATCATTATTAGGAAGATTTACAAGAACGAATTAGAGACAAGAGTGGGTATTAATGACTAAGAAGTACAACTGCGGGTTCCAATCCTGTTATATGCAATGTGTATGCATAATCTAGGGACGAGGGTAAGATGCAAGACAATCATAATTAATTAATAACTTCTATAACAAATGAAAATGGATACGACTAAACCATAGGTATGGTAGATCGTAGGGTTTTGACACGATCAAAAATAGGAAGCCACAAGTAAAATTATTATCCAAACTCGCGTTAAGCGATTTTGGTTCTTATGTAAAAATGAATATTGATTATTCATTTCATTTTTACATTGCTCTCCCCTTTTAAAAAAAACGATATTTATACAATAATCTAATAGGGTACCATTAATACAATACAAATGAGAAAATAACATCCTAACTACTTCAAGTTAGATGACGAATTTTTTTCTTTACATTACAAATTTTTATACAGAGCAAGTGAGTTATTATATAATAAAAAAATTCAAAGATTAATACTTCAATTTTAGACAAACAATTACGCTAGACAAAGAAAGATATTGTTAAATTTTTACAAAATTTTTATTTTTCTGTGGGAAAAAATTATGTACATAATGAATAGTAGGTAAAAGGAAAAAAATATAAATTATTTTCCAAAGTTACCCTGATCGTGCAGTCTATAACTAATTTTATTGACTATTGTAGGTAAAAAATCGAATTACGTAATGGATGATGTATAGACCTGTGGTCTAGTGTGTATTTGTGTGTATTAGATACAAAGTGTGTATCATAACTTTGAGGGACAGACTAGCGGAGAGGATTCTTAAATTAACTGAATAAATGCCTGAGCAAAAATTTATATATAGTAAGCAAAAAGGCTTAGGACTATATAAATAGCAGAGTTAGCACCTACACGCTATGAAATAGTTTGTGATATCGAATGATTTTAGAATAAGGTTTGTATATATAGTATATATAGTGTGCATACATGCGTGTGTATGTGTAGAGATTTGGAAGGTTTTTGAATTAACAAAGTTTAAAAATAATGTATAATAATTTAAGATGGGTTTTAGGGTTATAAAATCTTTTGAGTCAAGTATTGTTGTTATTATTATCATTATTATCATAAAATCCTTTAAGTTCAAGGTAGTATTTAAGTATTTAATTAAATCAGTTACACGTATTAAGGTAATAAAAAGAAATGTACTTAGAGGACTTACAATTGATGAAAGTAAATCTCACGGTTTAAAAATTGAATTTTTGAAGATGGAATTAAATTCGACTAGTAACATTCCTAGCTATATATGAACTATATAAACATTAACCAGAAGTATCGGTACGATAATTGAATTAAGAAAGTTAAGAATACAAATTAAAAATATAAATCAATTTATGCATTTTAATGAGCTAAACATAATTTTATAATATTATTAAAAATAAAAGTAAATCGAACCTTAGATGAGTTTCGGCCAAGAATAAAAAGTGTTATTGAAATGGAAGGAAAGCATTTCGAACAATCTTTTCTTTTAATAATTTCAGGTAAATTTTACATTAAAAATTATTTTTTTATACTAAAAAAAAATATTAAAAAGGTTTAATAATTTTTTTGCATGTTAAGTAGAAAAATCATACTCTTTCGTTGAATGTTGATAGAATTTGAATTATTTGATATTTTAGTCTGAAAACTTGTTTGCATATGATAAATACATATGTTTTATTGTGTAGAAGTTTTATTAAAATTAAATGACAAAAAAGAATAAACACAACTGAAATTTAGGGCCATGTGCGGTCCTACGGGTAAATTTCCCGACCATACAGAGCAAGATAAATTAGGTACATGATCGATTAATTATTACACTATTTCTGTCATCATATAATCGCAATAATTATAAAACTCGTTACCAACATTTGTAAAAACGGTTTTGGTTGCCAACAATAAAATATGTCATTTTACCTATATATTTTTATACGCAACAATGGCATAAAAAAGAAAAGACAAATCGGTCCATTTCCCTCTTACAACAAAACAAAGAAAGGTTCTCTTTACAACACAAAAAAAGGTTGAATTAAATTCTTAAATTACATTTTCTTAAATTAAATTCTCTTAACTTACAAAGAAAAAGTTGAATTCAATTGACTGCATTGAAATGACTTGGGACTTAAAAACTGACTTCTTAAAAACTAACTTCTTCAAAACTAACTTCTTCAAAACTAACTTCTTCAAAACTAACTGCTTCAAAACTAACTGCTTCAAAACTAACTGCTTCAAAACTAACTGCTTCAAAACTAACTGCTTCAAAACTGGCTTCTTCAAAACTGGCTTCTTCAAAACTGGCTTCTTCAAAACTGGCGCGGTTGTCCCTCTTGGATGCAACCTATTGACTTGACCTCTTATCAAGTATTTCTATAAATCTCTGGGGCGGTTGTCCCTTTGGCGCAACCTTCTGACTTGACCTCTTATCAAGTATTTCTATAAATCTCTGGGGCGGTTGTCCCTTTTGGCGCAACCTTCTGACTTGACCTCTTATCAAGTATTTCTATAAATCTCTGGGGCGGTTGTCCCTTTTGGCGCAACCTTCTGACTTGACCTCTTATCAAGTATTTCTATAAATCTCTGGGGCGGTTGTCCCTTTTGGCGCAACCTTCTGACTTGACCTCTTGCCAAGTATTTCTATGTCTCTGGGGGCGGTTGTCCATCTTGGCGCAACCTTCTGACTTGACCTCTTGTCAAGTATTTCTATAAATCTCTGGGGCGGTTGTCCCTTTTGGCGCAACCTTCTGACTTGACCTCTTATCAAGTATTTCTATAAATCTCTGGGGCGGTTGTCCCTTTTGGCGCAACCTTCTGACTTGACCTCTTGCCAAGTATTTCTATGTCTCTGGGGGCGGTTGTCCATCTTGGCGCAACCTTCTGACTTCAAAACTTATTTGCAACTTATTTTCAACGAAAACTGACTTGCAATTTATTTGCAACTAAAACTTACTTCAAAACTGACTTGCAACTTATTTGCAACTAAAACTGACTTCAAATATCTCTCTAAATCTATAAACTCTCTATAAACACTCTCTCTTAATTTGCAAGTCAATTCAATTCAGTAATTGAAAAAAATTTGCAAACAAAAATATAAAATGTAAACGACATTTCACTCTAATGTACACGAAGGTACGATACTATTATGTTTGATACATAAAATAAAATTATTCTATACTGAATATAACAGTGAAAATAACTCTGAAATTAACTCTCTTTTGAAATTAACCTCTTTTGAAATTAACTCTCTTTTGAAATTAACTCTCTTTTGAAATTAACTCTCTTTTGAAAAACTCTCTTGAAATTAACTCTCTTTTGAAATTAACTCTCTTTGAAATTAACTCTCTTTTGAAATTAACTCTCTTTTGAAATTAACTCTTTTGAAATTAACTCTCTTTTGAAATTAACTCTCTTTGAAATTAACTCTCTGTTACAATTAACTCTCTGTTACAATTAACTCTCTGTTACAATTAACTCTCTGTTACACTAAGAAAAATGTATCACTAGTGTCTGAAGTGTTCACTGTGTTTCTTGTAAATTCTGACTTAATACTCATTATTAACTGTTAATAATACTGACTTTTCAAGTGTTTATAAATTACTTAAGAAAACAAAATGTACTTAACAAAATTTTCTATGGGGAAATCCTTGAGACGTGTCCTGAAGACGTCTTGTTGGCTACTTCTTCTTGGATGAAAACTAGGCGTGAAGAACTTGGAGTCGTGACACACCGGTCAAGGGTGGATGTTACGAACTAGAAGTCGTGACACGCCGGTCAAATGGTTTTATCCTGATAAATCTTCTTTTATAAATCTTCTTTTATAAGTCTTCTTTTATAAATCTTCTTATCCTGGTAAAGGGTCGCCAGCTGTTAACCCCCCCTTTTATGGCCCTGATTCGGTTCGGATCGACGGGGGTTCTAGTTACGGAGCCAAGCAACGGATATTTCTTCTGTTACTTTTCTTCTATAATTTTCTAATTCTTTCTCTGATACTTTATAACTTATCGACTTTACTAAGTTCCTCTGACGATAGCCCAACTCGAGGGGGGAAAATAAAAAGTTTCTCTTACTGTAAATTTACTTCTTAAAAATATACAGGTACTGCTCTGAATTTACAGGGGTAGAGGTTCGACCTCCCTCCCCGCAGCGAGGCTGCTTACCAGGGGAGTCTCTTAGCAGTGACCAAAGCAGAGTCTCGTAATGAAGTGTCCTTCATTTTACAAATACATGTATAAAATATGCCTGAATGTTGGGGGATGGCAGTTGGAGGTTAAGTTTCCCCCCTTTTAAACACGATCAGGTGTTTGAAAGATTCCAATAAAGATTTAAAAAAAATAAATAAAATAAAAATAAAAACTAATCTTATTTTTTTTTGCCACGTCTTCATTTCTGAGGCGATTTCATTTCATAGTCGTACACAGTACAATTGAAGTACATGACTGAGTACATTTTTGTTTGGGTTTATTACAATTATGATTTCGATTATGGATTACTTCCCATTCGCTTATGATTGTCCCTTACAATTCTATTAAAGTACATTCTTACATTATATATAAAGTCATTACATTCAATTATAGTTTCATTGAAGTACATTACGTCGTTACCATTCTTACAGTGTTTTTATATATATATATGGTTAGATTATATGGTTAGATTATATGGTTAGATTATATGGTCAGATTATATGGTCCGATTATATGGTCAGATTATATATGGTTATTATATATATGGTTATTAGTACAACACAAGTACATGAGACATGACAAGATAATTTATATACAACATAATATGTTATATTACATTATATGTTATAAATTTGGATCAGAGCGAAAGATGTTGTTTATCTTAGAAACGTTCGGTTCTGCTGATTCGCGAATTTGAGCATTTAACTACTGTAAGCCTAATGAATGCCTTGTGAGAGTTGAACGCACTTAAAAAAAAATAATAATAAAAAAAATATATGTGGACGTATTTTACATGTACATAATCCAATAGGTTGTGTGCGTAATATAGAGACACGTAAAATATGGACTGATAGGTTGATAGGTATCAGTAGACAATAGGTAGGAAACAACATAACTAATGATGTATAGAGAATGGTTTCTTTTTCTTTTTCTTTTTATTATTATTATTATTATTATTATTATTATTATTATTATTATTAAGGAATTTACCATACATTCAATACGGAAGATGTCCAAATACTAAACACGTGATTCAGTGTTCAAGGTATGGAAAACGTGAAGAGAATTAAGTTACTTTATGACGTCATAGTTATTGAATTTGCACGTATAATACAAATCATTATTAGGAAGATTTACAAGAACGAATTAGAGACAAGAGTGGGTATTAATGACTAAGAGGTACAACTGCGGGTTCCAATCCTGTTATATGCAATGTGTATGCATAATCTAGGGACGAGGGTAAGATGCAAGACAATCATAATTAATTAATAACTTCTATAACAAATGAAAATGGATACGACTAAACCATAGGTATGGTAGATCGTAGGGTTTTGACACGATCAAAAATAGGAAGCCACAAGTAAAATTATTATCCAAACTCGCGTTAACCGATTTTGGTTCTTATGTAAAAATGAATATTGATTATTCATTTCATTTTTACATATATGAAAATGAAAATGAAAATGAAAATGAAAAGGTTAATTGGCAGACTATAGTCCATATGACAAATATTATTAATACAATGACAGTTCATATACTAAGGATAGAAATATATACAATTGATTAGAAATAATACTGCACTGTCGAAGTTAAGTGGAGCTACAGACAGACGTTTTCGTACCAGGAAGTCCATAGTTAGAGGATAAATGGAAGGATTCATGGATAGCTTGGATGATCGGGTTGGGTGATTTTTTAATTCTTTGCATTAGAGTTAGACTGTGTTGAGCACGTCTTGTTACCTCCGGGAAGATCGGGACATTGCGGGTAGCAAACATTTGCGAAGCTGAGCATCTCGGGGGTAATTTATGTAAGAGTCTAAAAGACCTGTTGTACAGCAAATATATATATATATATATATGCCAGGTTAGGTTAACTGAATGCCCGGTTAGGTCAACTGAGTGCCCGATTAGATTAATTGAATGCCCGGTTAGGTTAATTGAATGCCCGGTTAGGTTAATTGTACCCCCATCGTCAAAGGCGTAGTTGACCTAACCGGGCATTCAATTAACCTAACAGGGCATTCAATAATTTTACCGTAGGTTTCGATATATACTGTATATATATATATATATATATATATATATATATATATATATATATGATGAATTTCACAATTAACACGTGAAATGAGTGAATGATGCAAACCCACAAGGAAAAAGAAAAATGATTCCAAGGCCTTTCTTGTATTCAGAAGTACACCTCATCATTTCCTGACGAGATGTCCTTCTGAATACACGAAAGTCCTTGGAATCATTTTTCTTTTTCTTTGTGGGTTCGCATATATATATAATTATATATATATATGGGAATGAACTCAGAATGGTCCTCTGAGGTTTTTTATGATACACACAGACCATGCATGGAACAAGGAACTCTTTTGGGATAATTAAATCCACTATAGTCCGAATAAGTAATGGTAAATGACAAATACCATAGTTTTTCTTTTTCATGATGCTAGCCCGACGTGGGCAACGGGTCACTCGCAACGACCTCTTTGCGGGCTAGCATCATGAAAAAGAAAACTATAGTATTTGTCATTTACCATTACTTATTCGGACTATAGTGGATTTAATTATCCCAGAAGAGTTCCTTGTTCCATGCACGGTCTGTGTGTATCATATATATATATATATAATATATATATATATATATATGACCTCGGAGGCCGACGCCACATAGCCTAGGTTCTTATATATATATATATATATATATATATAATGCTAGAGCTCCGCCCATTTTATGTCAATCTCTTTTATGACGTGTCTATGATGTCACTATCTTTCAACCAATCCGGAATGCAGAGGCCTCCAGCAGCCTCAGATGACCTCGGAGGCCGACGCCACATACCCTATGTTCTTCCCCGGCCTCAGTTACCCCTATCCTTAAGTCTCATCCAAATCTATCAGTGGTTTGGCCGGCCATAAGAAACAAACAAAGAAAGTTCGCAGGCAGTTCGACCGTCACAATTATTAGTATAGATAAGGTTCTATTATGATTACTGCAAGTCTATATGAACAGCTACCACAGTACAACTTTTTATATACTAGTGAATTTGAACCAAAAATAAACATTACACAACCAACCTCCACACTCCCTCATTTGTCTTTGTCTTTGAGTGTTGCCTTCTTTATGGAGAACATTCATTTTCAACCTATTCTTGTATGAAATTTCTTTATTTGGAGCCATTATACTATCTTATCTGTAAAAAAAATTAGAAGATGAGACATTTTTTGTATTAAAGTTTGACAAATAACATGATATTTTTAAAGAAACTTGCGATTACATGAGGGTATAAACAAGATGTGCGAGTCATTAAATCTATAAAACATGTTATTACATCAAATTGAATAGTATATTTACCAGTAAAGATCCTGGCCCTCAAAATTAGCAAAATCAATGAAAACTAGTGGTGTACTGATTCATTGGCATTGACCATTAGCAGAATCGGCCATTTTTTGGACATTGGCATCGGTCAAATTTAGCTGATTCTGTTAGTGATTATTTGAAATTTTAAAATTTTCATTACAAAACAAAATCTATATTTACAGAAAATTGAACACCAAAAAACACTATGATAATTAATTTATACTCATTTCAAAGTGTAATTATATAAAAATATTTTACATTCACGAAAATGGCAAAGCATAACAAGTTAAGTTGTTCATAAATTTACATTTTCTCGACTAGCTAATCTCTAAATATTATAAACTATTGTAATGTAATTGTAATTGGTTGTGTAATGTCTATTTTCGGTTCAAATTCACTAGCATATAAAAAGTTGTATTGTGGTAGCTGTTCATATAGACTTGCAGTAATCATAATGGAACGTTATTACAGTATAAGACTAGTAAACTACATGGAGTTCAACGCTGTATACGATCATATTAATTGTTTGCCTTTATGAACACACATTACAATATAATTCTGTATGTCAATGAATGCACATTCAATTGTCCTTTAGATATACAGTATATGTGTGTTATATGTTGTTGGATTCGGTTGTCCCCCCTCCACCACACCTTCCCCCAGTTGAGGTACCTTGACTCTCACTGCGGTGTTGCCACATGTACGGAGTCGTCTGTGAGGCGAGGAACATTACATATGCGGGCAACTGTACATGACACTCTAAACTAAAGAAATTTATTTATTTATTTATTTTCCAATAAAAAAATCTTTAATGACGAAGGGGTAACTATTTTAATGTCTTAACATATCTTTTAAGATCGTATTTCATACTCAGTGGATTATAATGAAGTGCAGAGAATTGTTAAATACTGAATGTGGTATAAGAAAAGAACTTATTTTTCGAATTCAACTATTTTCGATGTAGTGGTAACTAAGGGCCATAGCTTTAATCCGCTCACAAAATATTTCTCTCAAGGTATTTACATTAAAATTTACGAAAAAGTAGAATTTCCACTCCAGAAATAAATATGAAAGATTTCTTGTATCTGAGTGTTGTAGTGAGTGAAATACCGGTTTTTATTTATATAATAATAATAATAATAATAATAATAATAATAATAATAATACTCACATTTTTTGTTGGACTACAAAATGCATTCTATTTTCATCACTTTAATTTCCTTATTCTATTCACTGTGCTCGAATTTATTTCCAATCGCATTCATTTAATTGATTCTAAATTTGGTTTACTGAAAATGGTATCGTAGTCCATCCAGCTCATGGACGAACTCGTTTATAACGGACTGAATGAAATGACAGATTTTTCGTTTTATATATTTTTATTTTGATTGACGTTTCGAAAATACATGATTAAAGAGTATGGGCTGCGAGTGATCTAATGCTTATAAATAAGAACTTTTAGGGAGAGACATTGTATCTTCCAAGAAATAATCGCTTTAATTCTACATTTTGAACACAGACATAACTTCTCGTTGAAAACCCAATGAAAAGGTTGACTTTTAGGGTATATGTCTCCACCCTAGAACTTATTTCAAATCTCTCTCCATGTTGCCAACTAGTGTTTCATACTTCGATCTTCAATTCTGTAACATTCAATATAATTTTAAATCATTGTATTTTATATTAAATCAGCTTACTACACATTTCGGATAATCTTTTTTTTTATAATATATTTAAATTCACACAAATCAGTTTACTACAATGTACCAAATATAGAGTTGACTGCAGGGTAATCATATCGTTCAAGCTACAGGATTTCCTACTAAGCCTTTTAAAACCAAATTTGCAGAGTCAGTCTTTGAAGTTCTATGTTGTCACATTCCACGATTGTACATATACCATTATTTCTGACGGAATGGAACTTGTTTTATATTTCAAATTAAAAAATAGCAGTTTACAATGAATATTTTTTGACATTACCAAACTGAACTACATTTCAGGTATCTTTACTTAAAAGTTGTTTTTGGAGATGAAAAAATGTAAAGAGGAAAATGTGAAGTCCAGACGAGAAAACAATTCCTAAAAAGATTGAGTATTTAAACCATGAAAAAGCGATGCGCATAATACCATCTCAAAGTACTAATGAAATTCGATATCATACAATAGTTTACAAGTTCTAAAGTTGAAATTTTTTAAATCGCAAATTTTTAAAAACAAATTTCCATACAGTATACAAATATTTATAGAAAATCATGAGAATTGGCTATTCTCTCGGTCTTTGTTCCTAAATCTATATTATAATAAGAGAGCCGTCCGTCCGTCCGTCCGTCCGTCCGTCCGTCCGTCACACTTTCAGAAATTGTGAGAAAAAATTGTGAGAAAAAAAATCAGAAATTGTATTACGGGCGGAAAAGTGAAGCTCAAGATTTTCATGACTGTGTTCTTTTCTGTAGTTTAGCCTGTCTGTTTGTCTGTTTGTGAAATTTATCCCGGGCAGTAATGGGGGAAGGGTGGGGGTGGGGGTAATGGGGGATTGGTGGGGTAATGGGGGGGGAGTAATGGGGGAGGGGGTTAGCCCGCAAGTTGCATGAATGGGGGTGAGGAGGTTTTGGGAGATACCAGATTCAGAAATGTTGACACAATGTGAAGCTCAAAATTTTCACGGCTGCGTTCTTTTCTGTAGTTTAGCCTGTCTAACCGTCAGCGAAGCGACGGGAACTGTACTAGTTTATATAACTCAAGAGGAGCTCATTTTTTATGTGTACGTGTTCTTTTTTTATAGCGTTTATATTTTTTCATGATAATTCAGATGTTATTTTCAACATCTTTTAAATTAGATGTTTAGCTTTAAAAAGTTTATGATCTAATAAATCCTAAATTGCTGATTTTTCCGAGGCCAAATGTTTTACAAGTGAAAATTACTGAACTGCTTTATTTCACAAAAATCACTGAACGATTTCTGAGTAGAAAATTATGTGTAAAACGTAAAATTTCGAACAATAGGCTACGCAGCTACATAGTATAATATTTTTATATAATTATATAATAATGTAGGAAGATTTAAATAACGTTGATAAAGTGATTCGCAATTTGAGAAGTTTCGAAGCACAGGTAGTAACTCGAAATTTTCTGAAAAAATCCACTAAGAAGGATAGGGTGTCCAGCTTTGTGCTTGGAAAAACCGGGACAGGGCGGATCTATGCTCTATACTCTATAGCCTATAGGCTTATTTTGAAAACACTTTTTAACATAGTAAATGAACAAGCGGTAGCTCGCTATCGCTCGCGACCGTTGTACATTGTACAACTTGGCCCTCCGGGCGGGTAGCACTGTGACATATACTGCTATATACGCCATTACCCCAACCCCTCTCCCCCATTACCCCCCACCCCCACTCACCCATTACCCCCCACAAAAGTAAAAAAACGCCATTACCCCATTACCCCCACCCCTCTTCCCATTACCCCACCCCCACTTCCCCAATTAATTATCTCACCCCCTCTCCTCACACACAAAAGTAAAAAAACGGCATTACCCCATTACCCCCACCCCTCTCCCCCATTACCCCCCACCCCCACTCCCCAAATTACACCCACCCTCACTCCCCAATTACCTCTCCCCCCCCACTACCCCCGGGCGGGTAGCACTGTGATATATACTGCTACCCGCCCTCCGGGCGGGTTGCAGTATATGTCACAGTATGTGTGAAGCTCAAGATTTTCACGGCTGCGTTCTTTTCTGTAGTTTTATCGTGGTGCTGGGGCCTTTAGACCCAGTAATTGTGACCTAGGACCGGGAAACTTGACAGAGCACATCGGAAGCTCATGGGCTATCAGTTGGTGGTGGTTGCAGAATTTTCCGATGTGCCGTTTAGGCTGTGCACGGTTCCGAAGAAAGCGGACAGACAGACACACAGACACACAGACACGTTTTAGCTCAATTGTATATAGGATACTAAATATAATAATACACACCTTATAGTTTCACATTCGCATAGTATATAATTAATAACTCTTAAAAATGTAAAAGCGAAACAAAATGTCCCGGAAAACCGGGACGTATGGACACTAGGGTTATAACTTTTAGACTTTTTTTCAAATAAAAGATCTCCTGTATCATAAATCGATGAACTTTTGCTTAAAAACAATGAAAAAGACCCTAATTCCTCTCAGTTTTTAAAAAAGGTCACCCCCAAATCAAAAGTTTGAATCACCATAACCATATATTTACGTTACTACTCATAAGTATATAAATATATTATTATTAGAGGGCGGACTTTTAGGTTTTAACCTAAAAAATATTTTCGAATTTTTCAGTACGCTAATATATCGTGAGATCGCCCGAAAAATCACTTCCGGTGCTCAAATTCGATGACTAATATCAATCCACCCATACAAGAAAATTCTAGAACACACGACATTGTTCTTCATGCACTCGCAAATTGTATAAAAGCACGAAATGAAATGAACCGAATCACTTGTGTCCAGTATTGCGCAATAGTTACTCAACTGTTCAGTTCAACTCAACTTCAGGTAAGCTTTTATTATTTGTAATATGTTCGCTTAATTAAAAAACGTAGCGAAATGTGTAATTCGCTTCTGCACTCTTGAACATTCCAGAACATTTTTTAAATTTATTAACCATAATAATTTGTTGAATTTTTCTTCCATTTTAACACGTAAACAAAAGCGATCCAGAATGTTTTGTAGAGGGGAGTCAAACTCAAAAAATATATAGAGCCCAAAATATTTGGTGATAAATATTTTCGTGAGACGTTCTATGGATGTTCTAAAAATATTTTCCAAAATTTTATCACCTAAAAAATAAATATTTGGTCATATTTTTTCACCTAAAAATCCGCCCTCTAATTATTATATTATTTCTATATATTATATTAATATTATATATATATATATATATATAAACAAACAAACAAATCAACTTAATACCTTTTTATATCTGTTTCAGAAGCAATATAATGTCACACAAGAAAAGTGATACTACCATACAGAAGAACAAGGATATCTGGACCAATAATCTGGTGAGATTCCAGCAGTTAGAAGAAGAGGAAGTGTGCCTTTAGAAGAATCTTCACTAGAAGAAAAATGCAGAATGCCACTCCAAATCTAAATCATTGGACGGTACCAGTTTCTTGGAACAGAAATCAAAGGAAGAAAGGAGCGAATAGTCGAAATTTCCAAAGAAGTTACAAAATTATGGAAGAATAAATTGAATTTTCCGCATGTGTCAGATCAAGTAATACGAGCAAAGCTTGACAAGGTGATGAAGACTTATGATGAATGTGTCAGGAGGGGAAAATATGATGCCCTGAATGAACTTTTGATATCACTAAAGTAAATGGCCAATGGTTATCCTCGGAAGACAAACGACTGTACCACCTTCAAGTGGAAAGCAAAGGAGAAGTGGGGTACTCTACAGGTCAAGTTGCAAGTGAAGAAACGATTCACCCTTCAAAGAGACGAAAATTGC
Source organism: Bathynomus jamesi (assembly GCA_023014485.1). Taxonomy (NCBI): domain Eukaryota; kingdom Metazoa; phylum Arthropoda; class Malacostraca; order Isopoda; family Cirolanidae; genus Bathynomus; species Bathynomus jamesi. The sequence continues at coordinate 84,458 of JAJOZX010000022.1, forward strand.
CTGCTGAATCAGCATCAACATCTTACAATCAGTATCTGGTGGTAGTGGTACTGAATCTGAAGAGAGCGAGCATGAAGATGAAGATGAGAGTATTACTCCACCAACCAGAAGACATAACAAAAGTAAAGTTGCAACCAACTTGGTGACATCCACAGGAGTATCAACAAGTAAAGCCGCTAAAATATGCAAACAGTTGTCACTTGATGGTATTGACATTCCAACACCAAGTCAAGCAGCAATTTACAAGTCAGCATACAAAGAGGCTGCTAAATTGAAGGAGGAAATGATTGAAAATTTACAGATGGAAGAGTGGTCTTTACATTTTGATGGAAAGCGCATTGAGGAAAATGAGTATCAAGTAGTGGTACTTAAAAATGAAAGAACCGAAGTAAAATTGGATGCATTGCGTCTGAAAGATGGCAAGGCTGAAACTATTGCTGAAGGAATTGCAAAAGATTGATGAATACAGCTTATGGAATGCAATAAAGATGATCGTTGCTGATACAACAAGTGTTAACACTGGGAAAAAGAGTGGAGTTGTTGTCAAATTGCAACGAATGTTCTCAGAGAAGGGTATCTGCAAACCACAATTTATCAGTTGTCAGCATCACATTCTGGACAGGATTCTCCGTTTGGTAATGGACGAAGATCTTGGTGCTAACACCAGTTCTCCAAACATCGAATATCCATTTGTATCCCAACTGGTGAAGAATTATGAGGAACTAAAGGCACAGTTTGTAATGGAACAGAAGAGGTCCTCGAGAAATCAGGATGGAGAGATGATATTAAGTTTTTGTACCATCTAACACGGGTGTTTAGATTCTTTGAAGAAAAAGGGAATTTTCCTTTGATTAACTTTCAGAAAATTCCAAACATCAGCAATGCGAGGTAGCATTCAAGAGCCATTCATGCTATCCTTGCATTTATTCTTATACCTACAAGAAGGAAGACTTTGGAGAAGGTATGCAGATTCATTTCATACAACTGGGCAGAATATTGGTTTACTAATCAGATGTACAATGAAAATGACTTCAAGAACTTGTCAGAAATATTGAAACCTTACAAAAAAGCATTGAACTCATTGGAAAATCACTGGAAGCAGGAGCCATCCCCACTCAAGATACCAAGAAGTAATCAGTGTGCAGAACGTCCAATCAAAGTTATGCAGGAACTGTATGCTGCCTGCAGAAACAAAAACAAACTGCAACTTCGGTTTATTCTAAGCAATAAGCAGTAATATATGTACAAGTATTATAACGATTATGTTGTGAGTTCTTTTATTATATTACATGGAATATGCAAAAACGTTACGTATGCAATAATCGATTTTTTGATTTCGGGGTGACCTTTTCTAAAAAGATATTAAAATGAAAGTTCATTTCTTTGTTTTTAGGCAAAAGTTCATCGAATTAAAGTACAGGAATATTATGTTGTAAAAAAGTTATAACCCTAAATTGGACACCCTAGGAGGAGCGACAAGCTTGACCTTCATGAAATGAGGAAACATCGTACGGAACATTTGAAAGGTTGAAAAGAAAAGTATATTCACCAAAAATAAAACTAAATTCCATAAATAATTTCAAATAAATAAATACCTTCATTCCGATTTTCTTTCGATTGTAAAACCTTTGAAATAACTTTACGTATATAATAATTGTTATTAACAAGTTTGGATCACCTGAAGATCAGGGCCCCCAGCTTTCGTTAGTTAGCCTTATAAGGCTAACTAACGAAAATATCACGACTTAACCTAACCAATCGTTAAGTCAACTGTACGCCCTTAACGACTGGTTAGGTTGAGTCGTGATATTTTCGTTAGTTAGCCTTATAAGGCTAACTAACGAAGGCTGGGGGCCCTGATCTTCAGGTGATCCAAAAAAGTTTAATCAGAAAGGTATAAGACCCAAAAATATTAAAAAATTATTGGTTAACCTTGGTTTTGCTTCTGCCCGAATTGTTCATTCTGACGAAGACCTGCAGTTTAACGTGGAATCCGAACCACGCACCAGCAGCAGCCCAGCGTCTTAACCACTAGGCTACCAAGGGTGTTCATTTATCTACAAATCAATTTTTTTATTGTGTGGAAGGACGAACACATGGGTTTGCTCCTCGCCGCCTGCCGTCAGCGGATCTCGGTCCCGGGGCCGATGGATTCGTAGTCAGCGACGCTAACCACTACACCACCGAGTCGCATTTGGAGAATCATTTAATTACACAGTTCGTAAAAGGTCAAATTGAATAGTCAAAACTTCCTTCCATCTTTGTTGTTCATCATATTCTTTGTATAAAGAAGCAGCAACAGATCTATCTGCCAAATACGCCTTCATGCCAGTTGCTGTGTGAAAATGTGATTTACTTTTAGCATGTTCTTGTATTCGCGTGGATAAATGAATCCAATCTCTCCACAACACCCCATTTCCTTTGCCAAAGAGCCAACAACTGTGACAGTATGCGGCATCCATGCTAGCTGAATAAGAAAACCACCAACATTTTCGTTCTTTATCAAAATTATTGATGTATACATATTATTTTTCAGAGAAACTACGATTAACAGTGTTTGGAAACACTTCCACTAGGCTGACAAGCAACTAATGTTGCCAACTCAGTTTTTTGCTTTTCTGTTTGCTTCATATCTTTGAACAGCGCAATATCGGAAGGCAGCTCCACTTTTTCGGGAATTTCTTGAGTCTCACATTCATGCTCATTATGCAGAGGATGTTGATGAAATTCAATTGCAATTGAAGGTTCTGCTTCAGACTCTGGTTTAGTTTTAGTTTCTTCTCTTAGCCGATGTTCTGCTGCACTTCGCTTCGATGCACCAGACTTATCCTTGTAGCTTTTCTTCATAAGTTGATGGTTCATGCTGTATTTACGATAGTTATTTAGATGGCCTAGGCACAGTACTTTGACACCAGGGGTCCAGTGGCACTTCGAGTGATTGATTTTCTGATTGGACAAGTTCAATATCTAAGAGGTTTATTAAATTGTAATTCTTTCCCTAATTTTATATTTGACAAGCTTATCAATGATTTTTTTAACAAACCTTTATCGCCCAAAATCTCCCACTCCAGATGTACCCAAGTTGTCATTTTATGTTAAGCTCTCATATATTGGAATAGAGTCTAATAAAATGATATATGTACTGAAATTTGCCCTCGTCCTGGCCTTTCACCAGTGTATTTTCCAGTCCATTCTAAAACACAAAGACCAACCAAAGCATCTCAAATCCTCCTCCAGTGTGTTTGTTATTTGCAATACCAGTACATAGGCACAACTCTCCTACATCTCGAGCAGAGGATTTGCAAACATGCAGGTTTTTCTTATAGAACATATAGACCAGCATTAAAACCAGAATGTTAATCTATCAGAAACCACCTGTTATATACAATATGCCCATCCTGTTACGTTAGATAACTTCAAAATTCTAACATCTTCACCTCAGACTAACAACCTTATAATATTGGAATCTATCTACATGCACTAAATCAAATCCTCACTTAATAAACATTCCTCCTCCACTAAATTATATACAATAAAACCAACCAACCTTTCAGTCTACCCGTTTTCTGTACCCTCTCTCATTTACAGTCTAATATATTCAGGCGTCTTAGGCCGGTCAGGGGCCTTTTGTATTTGTAAATATTTTTAATTTTAATTGTAATTTTAATCGTAACTTTTACTTTTTCGGTACAGAAGATGGGAATCGTAATTTTCGAAACGTTTAGCGTCTTGCGCTATTGAATAAATGTATATTTATATGGTGGTTCTTTTCTTCATATATATATACAGGGTGTAACAAAAGCCCGTTCTCATAGGGAAATATTTTATTTAGCGACAAGGCTTGTTTTCATTTATATGGAACAGTGAATCGCCACAATTATCGTTACTGGAGCGAGGAAACTCCGCACTGGGTTGAAGATGCACATTCGCAGATTGATCCCAGGATTACGGTGTGGGCACAAATTTATAGAGGAACCATCATAGGACCATACCTTTTTGATGAAACCATGAACGGAGATTCTTACTTGAACAACATTCTGGAGGGAATTTTGCAAAAGTGCATTGACGAAATGTCTTTGGGTGCTAGATGAAAGTTCTGGTTTTAGCAAGATGGTGCACCTCCGCATTTCGCTCGTTCAGTGAGACAATGGTTAGATGAGAATCTTCGTGGCAGATGGATAGGACGCCGAGGTTGTGTGAAATGGCCGCCCCGAAGCCCTGATTTGACTCCATTTGACTTCTTCTTGTGGGGCCACTTAAAGTCCGTTGTTTATGAGTCAAGACCTCGAGCGATCCAGCAGTTAAAAGAAAAAATTACAGATCAGTGTAGCAGAATTAGTGCGGAAACACTTCAGAACGTAACCGACAGCTTAAAACGACTAGTAGAAATGTGTGAATGGCTACATGGAACGCAATTTGAACATGTACTGGATTAATTGGTAAGTTGATTGTATTGTTTGTAATGTATAGTTAAAACTATTTTCTCGTTCAATTCTGTTACATCTTATTTCCCTGAGAATTAACTTTTGTTACACCCTGTATATACTGTATATTAAAAGGCTGTAAACACTGCACTCGTCTACTCGACAGAGTTAAACGTACGCACTGGAGAGCGCATTCAGGTAATTTAAGGCTGGTATTTTAAGTGCCATTGGCTAGTTGGTCTTTTTACCCAAATGTGTGACATACTGTACATATTTTTACAGTCTTGTACATATATCAAACATAGCAAACTATGTCTACATGTATTATAGTGAAAGGATGTAAGAATACTTTAAAAAGAAATTATCCAATATCGAGGTTGAAGTTTATTGTTAAAACTTATAAAGTCATAATGAGAAATTCGCCGTCTCTTAAGCAAGTTTGTAACTTTTCATTTTAATCAGGTATTTAGCATTCATTAGATTTCCTTTCTTTAGGTTGCAGTGGAGTGGATCTTAACGAACGAGGCAAATTTAATTATCGCACATGGGTGTTCCCCACTGCGAATGAGGGACTGAAGTTTCTCGTGTTTTATATTAGTTTAATTATAATTTCATATAGACAGTCAAAGTAAAAGTTCAGATTTGTGCATAATTTATTTCTTTTTAATGTATTTTCATTTAAATTAATTTTATATTTGATTTTTAGTTTCAGTTTAGTAAAACTTTAGAAGTAAAATTACTTTTATGAAAAAAAGTTCCGCGAAGAAATTAAAATTATACTGGAAAAATATCAGAAATTTGAAGGGAACCTCTGAAAATTACTATTGGTAGAGAAATAACCTCGTAAAGATTTCGCTTTTGGGATCACCTGAAGATCAGGGTCCCCAGCCTTCGTTAGTTAGCCTTATAAGGCTAACTAACGAAAATATCACGACTTAACCTAACCAATCGTCAAGGGTTAGTTGACCTAGCGATTGGTTAGGTTGTCGTAATATTTTCGTTAGTTAGCCTTATAAGGCTAACTAACGAAGGCTGTGGACCCTGATCTTCAGGTGATCCCGTTTTTGTTATGATTTGGTACCCAAATACACTACTAGGTTTCCGAGATACCAAGATACACCCTTCCATAAACAAAATGTGCAAGTGAAAACGAATATAATAACAAGCAGTTTACCCTATTCCCAACTTCCTGTATGGCGGTGAAGTGGGAAATATACCTTACCTTACCTTACAACCTTACAAAGGTTTCGCGCGGTGATTTCTCATTTCGTGAAGGTCAAGCTTGTCGCCCCTCCCCTATAAATTAGAATTTAATTTGAAAACTTTCGTGTATTCGTGTTTCCTATGACCACTGACCAAATATAATTTATAAAGTATACACTCATGTTTTTTTCCTTATCCCGAACCTTAATACATTCATTCCCAATTAGGCAATTAAAAAATCTTCCGAGAAATCAATGCAATTAATGTTTAGAGTATTTATTTTTACCATTATGCAAAATACTTCTTACAAAATAGCACCGAGATGAAATAAAAATAAAAATGAGAAGTTTTATTGGCAGAAAGTAATCCTTATCACAAACAATAATGATAAAAACTAAAGAACAACAACAATAAAAGAGAAAACAACAGTATTAATATTAAGTGGAGCTACGGAGACATTTTGATAACATGAAGATCAGAGTTTAGAAGACATATGTAAGGGCTGAGTTTTAGAATTTTGGTTTCCTTGTTCTTTTTTTTATATCCTTAACATCATTAGTACAAAAATGTCAATGCAATTATTCGTTTGGGAAGTGCTATTGCCTCGTTTGACCAAAGATGTAAACAGAGACGCACAGTTTCAATCGTATTGTATCGTTATTACTGTGCTGGCATTAAAAAAGATAACTTATCAATAAATTAGTATAAATTTAACATAAGGTAAACTTTCGGAGAAATTAGAAAAAGTTTAGTTCATTTTTACTCGTGTTGTCACAAGACCCATTTCCATCTGCTTACGACGCCCTTTCTTTCCAAACATACATTCTTGGTTCATTGTTTCAGCGCGTTTTGCGCATGCTAACATCATGTGACTGCGGTAAGACTCGTTATAGTACTGCCACATGGCTCGCCGGTCGATAAGAGATGTGTACACCTTTTATCATTGTTAAAGGTGCGGCTACTACCTAGTCCTCTCGTTGGGCGAGTACTCGTGCCTGTCGGTTGATGAAAGTGCTCACCATCAGTCTTTATCGTCATTTGTGGTGATGATAAATTCCTAGACTCCTAATCCTATGTCCATAGTTTGGAATCGAGTTCGCAAGGTTTCTGCAAAGTTTTCTCCAAACCGTCCACATTTTCCTTAAACAAAATGTTCGTGGTTGAACTTCACCTGTAGATCACTTTGGATCAGGCGTTCGTTAGGCGGAATTGCATGGCTTCCGTTTTTCGACTATGAAAACGGTAGTCATCACTTCTGTCGAATCCGAGAGGTTCAAACGAACCCACACTTCCTGTAAGATCACCGGATTCCATGCATTGAAGAGATATGATTCCTGCGGCTGCTGTTTGAGAGGAGGTTGACCTGGCTTCCTCATATTTAGTCCCTTAATATTACGTGCCTCCGAGCGCTGGATCCGCTTGCGAGTTTTGGTTCAAACCTCTTGAGGTGTTGGCTGCACCATTTTTCTCCGCCTGTATTGGTACATGCTAGGTCGAAGTTTGACTCTTCCTGCGAGGTCTGTACCTCCTCAACTTCTGCTCGGCTTCGAATTTTGAATGCGGTCCTTCACTCTGGAATCCTTTTGGTTGTAGGGATGTTTAAGTCCTCTCCTATTTCGAGTCTTTTGAGTAATGCCCGTGAGGTTCCTCTGGATTTGTGTTGCCAGTCTTTGACCGTTCGGTGCAGGTACCGAGTCCAGCGGCTTCCAGACTCACTCACCTGCACTCGTGCTTCAGAGGAGACTGTGCTCTCTTTACGACCGTCATCATCGTTTTACCCAAGCTTTCCTTTACCAAGACCACTTTTTGGTGCGCGGGTTGAAGCTTCTCCGTGAGCCGGGTGCACTTGTGATATTTCTCACGGTTCCGCCGTGGGAATTGCAGCAGGAGTCTTTCTGACGTTATTTCACGGGTATTAAGTCTGACCTCCTCGTTGATGAACTTCATCTTCTTTTGGAGGATTCTTCCATCTATGAGACTGTTTCAATTTTTACCGACGGCTAAAAGTTCGCTGGTGTCGGATTTGCAGCCGTCTTCCTTACTTTTATATGCAGTGGCAGCTTACCTGCCGCTGCAACGATTTTTATCGCGGAGCTTTTCGCCATTTCGCTCCGTGTGCTTTTTACCCTTCCCGACTCCCAACCCTCTCTTTGTATTTTCAGCGACTCCAAGAGCGGTCCAAAATCAACGTTTTCGCTATTTATTTAAACAACTAAACGTTTCGGAAGTTCAACTTCCATCTTCAGTAGCTATAAAAGACATTGTTAGACATATTTAGATTAATTATTAAATGTCTTTATAATCTGTATAAAATTACATAATAGAAATTACAATTAAAAATATTTAGATTAATTATTAAATGTCCTTATAATGTCTTTTGTAGCTACTGAAGATGGAGGTTGAACTTTCGAAACGGTTAGTCGTTTAAATAAATAGCAAAAACGTTGGTTCCTGCAATTGTATTGCTGTTCCTTATAAGAATTCGGTTCCCGAAGAATGAATCATTGACAAGTGTATATATATATATATATATATATACACAAACTCAGAATGGTTCCCTGAGAACAATATATGTTAAACACAGACCGTGCATGGCACAAGGAACTCTTCTGGGAAAATTAAATCCACTATAGTCCGAATAAGTAATGATAAATGACAAATACCATAGTTTTTTTCTTTTTTCATGATTTTAGCCCGACGTGGGCAACGGGTCTCTCGCAAAGAGATCCCATAAATATAGCTTCCCTCACCAGCTATCTGCAAAGCAGACAGGATCCAGCTTTGGGACGTGGATCTAGGGTTTAAAGCAAACCTAGATCCCTACACTCAGAACCTCTATATAAGTAAAAGACTCGTTGCATTCACGTCGTGTTGAATAAATCAAAGAAAAAGGGGGTAACTATTGTATTTTTAGCCAAAAAAACCAAAACTTAAACCTCAACCGGGACATTGAGCGTCCACTTTTCAAGGCACGAAACACGTCCGTTTAGTATACACAAACTCAGAATGGTTCCCTGAGAACAATATATGTTAAACACAGACCGTGCATGGCACAAGGAACTCTTCTGGGAAAATTAAATCCACTATAGTCCGAATAAGTAATGATAAATGACAAATACCATAGTTTTTTTCTTTTTTCATGATTTTAGCCCGACGTGCTTTGCAGATAGCTGGTGAGGGAAGCTATATTTATGGGATCTCTTTGCGAGAGACCCGTTGCCCACGTCGGGCTAAAATCATGAAAAAAGAAAAAAACTATGGTATTTGTCATTTATCATTACTTATTCGGACTATAGTGGATTTAATTTTCCCAGAAGAGTTCCTTGTGCCATGCACGGTCTGTGTTTAACATATATTGTTCTCAGGGAACCATTCTGAGTTTGTGTATACTAAACGGACGTGTTTCGTGCCTTGAAAAGTGGACGCTCAATGTCCCGGTTGAGGTTTAAGTTTTGTTTTTTTTGGCTAAAAATACAATAGTTACCCCCTTTTTCTTTGATTTATTCAACACGACGTGAATGCAACGAGTCTTTTACTTATATAGAGGTTCTGAGTGTAGGGATCTAGGTTTGCTTTAAACCCTAGATCCACGTCCCAAAGCTGGATCCTGTCTGCTTTGCAGATAGCTGGTGAGGGAAGCTATATTTATGGGATCTCTTTGCGAGAGACCCGTTGCCCACGTCGGGCTAAAATCATGAAAAAAGAAAAAAACTATGGTATTTGTCATTTATCATTACTTATTCGGACTATAGTGGATTTAATTTTCCCAGAAGAGTTCCTTGTGCCATGCACGGTCTGTGTTTAACATATATTGTTCTCAGGGAACCATTCTGAGTTTGTGTATACTAAACGGACGTGTTTCGTGCCTTGAAAAGTGGACGCTCAATGTCCCGGTTGAGGTTTAAGTTTTGTTTTTTTGGCTAAAAATACAATAGTTACCCCCTTTTTCTTTGATTTATTCAACACGACGTGAATGCAACGAGTCTTTTACTTATATAGAGGTTCTGAGTGTAGGGATCTAGGTTTGCTTTAAACCCTAGATCCACGTCCCAAAGCTGGATCCTGTCTGCTTTGCAGATAGCTGGTGAGGGAAGCTATATTTATGGGATCTCTTTGCGAGAGACCCGTTGCCCACGTCGGGCTAAAATCATGAAAAAAGAAAAAAACTATGGTATTTGTCATTTATCATTACTTATTCGGACTATAGTGGATTTAATTTTCCCAGAAGAGTTCCTTGTGCCATGCACGGTCTGTGTTTAACATATATTGTTCTCAGGGAACCATTCTGAGTTTGTGTATACTAAACGGACGTGTTTCGTGCCTTGAAAAGTGGACGCTCAATGTCCCGGTTGAGGTTTAAGTTTTGGTTTTTTTGGCTAAAAATACAATAGTTACCCCCTTTTTCTTTGATTTATTCAACACGACGTGAATGCAACGAGTCTTTTACTTATATAGAGGTTCTGAGTGTAGGGATCTAGGTTTGCTTTAAACCCTAGATCCACGTCCCAAAGCTGGATCCTGTCTGCTTTGCAGATAGCTGGTGAGGAAGCTATATTTATGGGATCTCTTTGCGAGAGACCCGTTGCCCACGTCGGGCTAAAATCATGAAAAAAGAAAAAAACTATGGTATTTGTCATTTATCATTACTTATTCGGACTATAGTGGATTTAATTTTCCCAGAAGAGTTCCTTGTGCCATGCACGGTCTGTGTTTAACATATATTGTTCTCAGGGAACCATTCTGAGTTTGTGTATACTAAACGGACGTGTTTCGTGCCTTGAAAAGTGGACGCTCAATGTCCCGGTTGAGGTTTAAGTTTTGGTTTTTTTGGCTAAAAATACAATAGTTACCCCCTTTTTTTTGATTTATTCAACACGACGTGAATGCAACGAGTCTTTTACTTATATAGAGGTTCTGAGTGTAGGGATCTAAGTTTGCTTTAAACCCTAGATCCACGTCCCAAAGCTGGATCCTGTCTGCTTTGCAGATAGCTGGTGAGGAAAGCTATATTTATGGGATCTCTTTGCGAGAGACCCGTTGCCCACGTCGGGCTAAAATCATGAAAAAAGAAAAAAACTATGGTATTTGTCATTTATCATTACTTATTCGGACTATAGTGGATTTAATTTTCCCAGAAGAGTTCCCTGTGCCATGCACGGTCTGTGTTTAACATATATATATATATATATATATATCAGGGTGTCCATAAATGTTTACCCTGAAAACAGTATGCTCTCATGTTTTAATGACGAATCTTACAGCCGTTTTCTTTTTACAGGTGATCTCGTACACGCATAGAGTTTCTGTACTGGTGTGTTTCGTCTACCGCATTCGCCGCTAGGAGCGCTGTAGTAGCTGTTCAGTTAAGATGGCGTCTGTGACAGAGAAGGCACAATGTGTTGTGTGGCTTGCAGAAACAAAATCTCCTGTCAGTGTTCAGCGAAGGTTCAGAACAAAGTATGGAAAGAATCCACCTGATGTGAAGTTAATTAAGTCGTGGATGAAAAAATTCTTGGAAACTGGAAACGTGGAAAACGGAAAGAGCAGTGGTAGACACTGTTTCCGCAACTGTGTACCTGGATATGCTCAACAATTACGCCATCCCCCAGCTGCAGGACAAGCAGCCAACCGTCATCTTCCAACAAGATGGGGCACCCCCTCATTGGGCGCATGTTGTTCGTGAAACTCTCGACGCAACATTTCAAAATCGATGGATTGGCAGGGACGGGCCAATCCCATGGCCCCCCAAGATCACCAGACATTACCCCGCTGGATTTCTTTCTCTGGGATCATGTTAAAGATTTGGTTTATGCAACAGTTGTTCCAGATATCAGGACATTGCGAGAACGCATTACGGATGCAATTGCAACAGTTAACCCACAAATGTTGGAAAATGTGTGGCGTGAGTGTGAATACCGTTTAGACATTTGACGTGCCACTAGGGGTGCACATGTGGAAGCTTATTAAGTTCATTAACTATGTATCAAAACTTTGTATGTTTATCTACTTATGATTAAAACTGTGTTTGAATACGAGTGTTTATTTAAAAGTTATAGCATGCTTTAATCAGGGTAATCATTTGTGGACACCCTATATATATATAATATACTCGCTATAATTTTGGGTGGCTGCTTAGATAATTGACGACACCAGTTACTTTCGTACCAAATAATCAAGGAAAAAAATAGGCTGCGCGGGTTTTTCATTCAATTAACAAACGGATCAATTATCACAATGATTAACAAAGTACGGTACATACTCTTATAACAAAGAAAATGCAATTCATTATAGATCAGCGTTCAGTTACTATCGCTTCATATACAGGAATTAAGTGTTAATAATATACAATGAAGGACAATACACAGAAATAAATGGAGGATAAACGAACTTATATGATAACGTACGATTTAACTTTTGAGTTCTTTAAGCGCGAAAAACGAAAGTGCGTTGCGTTGCATCGAGAAAGTGCCTATTTGTCTGAGACAAAACGGACAGGTAGTGCTTGTGGAAAAGCGGAGCGATGACTCCGTTTTTGGAGGCTCTTCTCTGTGTCGTTTCTTTCCGCCGGAAAATCACTAGTTCCGGAGGCATGGCTTTGATATCTTCTCAGAAACCCAAAACTTCTTACTTAAATTGGTTCTTTCCTACATTGTATGTTCCGGCGGAAATCTGATTTCTACATCTTGTTCACTCCGTAAAAAAATAAATTGGGATTTTTGGGACACCATATATATATATATATATATATAATGTTAATAATTGCATACCTATTATTTAATAACACTATATTATATTTTAGGTTGACAGAAAAAAAAAAAAAGCGTATAAACCCTAATTAATACCTAGGTGATACGATACAGTACCCTTTTCATATCCGTGTATGTCAACGCTGGCCTTTCGTCTGAACCTTAGAATACATACGATGTTTGAAATTATTGCTCCGATTTCTGGGTCTCAAATTAAAGCTAGATTAAGTTTCAAAAGATTAGCTTCAGTTTTAATTGGTTTTAACAGTAATTTTTATTGTAAGCATATATTTCGGTTTATTATAACTTTTATAAGTTCAAATGTAAATTGAAGCACAACACTGAAAATAATAAATTTCTGAATTCTTACGATCACTATACATACAGTAGTTCTAACAATCATTTTGGCATAGAACAGTAGTCGTACTTAAAAATTTTACAACTACAACAACAACAAGTACTACTACTACTACTACCACTACTACTACTGTTATTATTATTATTATTATTATTATCATTATTATTATTAATGCGAAATTACTAATTGTAATAAAATAATGATTGCTGCATGTTATTTAAATGCATGAAGCATTCAATTTTTTTTTAATCAATTCATTCTAAAAGACAGGTCAGACAGCATTAATTCTAAGTTCTTTAGATTAATGTATGGCTTCTCTCGCCTCCGCATTCTCTCTGCTGGTTTGAAATAAAAAAATTGTGTACGACTCAATACGACTTCTCGCCTCAGGTGTAGTTTCAGCGCATAACTGGATAAAAAAAATACTTATTCATTACTTGTGTGTGATTTTCAAGTAATTCCATGATACATAAATTTAATCAATTATGTGTCCTTCTGAAAACCAACAGAAATATGTCGGCTGGAGTCGCATATAGTTTCATTTAATATTATAGAGGCAAAGAAGCAATTCTTTGTAGGCCTGAAATAGCAAATCTTTATTACATCACTCCAACTTCAATAAGACTTATTAGTACGCAAAAGATCATAAACACTACATATGTCATACTTTCTTGTTTTAAATCTCCATAAAAGTCGAAGAAAGATTTCACATGAATTTAATCAATTACGATTACTTGTAAAACTCGACCTTCTAGTTAGAATTCTAATTTTGAAGAAGTAAAAGATAACATCAAACGAACTGCAATCAGCCTTTTTTGTCACACGAAATAAAATTCAGTAAAATCCAAAGTCATACATATCATATTTTAGCTAAAAAGAATACCATCCAGTAGTATGGTACGCACTTGGGGAGACACGGAGGTAGACGGGGTTAGATGGGGAGAGGGGAGCGGATATGAGGGATTGGAGAGGAGAGCGGATATGGGGGATTGGAGAGGAGGCGGAGACCATTGGGCATCCATGTCGACAGAGAGAGAGAAGGGGAGGCGTGACGGGGGAGAGGTTTGGGGCCTTATCTAGCCGCGATATCCTTCTAGGGACTGTACCCCCTTTTCTGACGAATTTTGCGTTTTTATAACCTAACTTTATTTGTTTAGTGCAGACAGTATTCCTTAATTTATTTACTGATGTGAAATCCTATGAGCGTTTATGAAGGATTTTCATAACTGTATAGTGTTTATGTATCTCTATTTTTACTATTATTATTATTATTTTATAAAAAGGAGGACACCAATCGACCAGGGTAGTACTCCAGGGGGGGGGCGAACATTAGGCAGGAAACAGGGAGTGCTGGAACTTCCATTTCTCCTGTCATTGTTCTCCTCAACTGATCTTTTACTGTGTCTCCTCTACCCTGTGAGCAGTCCAGCATGCTTTCAAACACACGCTTCTCTCCCTATTCTTCACCACACATACATGCATCTTACACACTACAAAATCAGGATCAAATGTAGAATTCGGACCCCAGCCTTCTTTAGTTAGCTTTATAAGGCTAACTAACGAAAATATCACAACCTAACCTAACCAATCGTTAGGTTAACTGTACGCCCTTGACGATTGGTTAGGTTAGGTCATGATATTTTCGTTAGTTAGCCTTGTAAAGCTTAAAGAAGGCTGGGGTCCGAATTCTACATTTGATCCCAAAATCATTTCATAATTAAAAAAGCCCTTCATTTTGGCTCTCTTCTTCCTCTATGGGGAGAGGGGCGTTTTTGAGGGCGTCCGCCCTTAGCCCCTCCTTCCTGCAGAAAAAAAATGTGCAAAAAGCTTTAGAGATTTGTTAACAGTATTATTATTATTATTATTATTATTATTATTATTATAATATTATTTGCTATTTATTTGAATTACTATTACCATTTACTATTTCCATAATTATACAGCAAAAAGAAAATAGAAAAAAATCCTTTAAAGGGATAACGTCAAAGCCATTTGAATCAGGTTTGCTTAGAACTTTCCGTTATTTAAGTTATTTTGAGAAACTTACTCTGAATGGCTCGTATCTTTGTCGAAGGACACACACACACACACACACACACTCCTCTCTCTCTCTCTCTCTCTCTCCTCTCTCTCTCTCTCTCTCTCTCTCTCTATATATTATATATATATATATATATATATATATATATAATGAAAATAACCACGAAGGAAAAAGGAAACACAGAATGGTGCTCAAGCGCTTTCGTCTAATGACATCCTCGAACACTTCGTCATTAGACGAAATCGCTTGAGCACCATTCAGTGTTTCCTTTTTCCTTCGTGGTTATGGTAGACCAATAATCCATATGACAAATAATAATAATAAGAGATGAATCCAAAAATAGCTAAAATAAAACAAAAATACAAGTACTAAGAATAAAAATGCAAATAATGAAAAATGGCAATATGAAAGTTAAGTGGAGCTACAGACAAACGTTTTCATACCATGAAGTTCATAGCTTAGACGACATATGCAGGACTGATGAATAGTTTGGATAAATGAGTTCGCTGATTTTTTAATTTTTTGCATTAGATTGTATTGAGCACACCTTGTTACCTTCGGGAGGCTCGAGACATTGTGGTTAGCAAACATTTGCGAAGCTGAGCATCTTTTAAAACCTTTGCAGCACGCCTTACCTTTATTGTACCTCTCTTTCTTTAGAGCATTCCTTGTTAAAATTCCCGTTTACATTCAATATTCCACCAAATTCAACAAAATTAATCTAACGCTGACCATTGTTTCTAGGGAAAAATACATCAAATGGCAACTCATACTGGTAAATTCTTACCAATGAAATGGAATGTTTCAAAAATATTGTCTTTATTTTTCTCTATAAATGCTTGTTTTTTTTTTTACTCATTCACACCCATACATAATTTCTGTTAAGAAGTAAATGCAAAAAACTTCACTTTTCTACGTGAAGGTCAAAATATTATAATAAAAACCCACTCTAATAGACAGAATTCGTTTTTCTGTATCCACCCGAAGAGGATGCCAGTGGGCATCGAAACTGTTGTGGAAATAAACTCTGTCTATTAGAGTGGTTTTTATTATCATGTTAAGAAGTAGTTAAACGTATCACATTGGAGCATGTTTTTCCCCGGAAACAGCAAATAATTTATAATTTCATTACAAGACTAAACTGTAAATAAAAATATAATTTTAAGAAATATATTTAATATAATTCTATTCAACATTTTTAACTTATTCTTCACTAGAGAATGTTATTAGGTAATTACTCTTCATTCTTCAACCAACCTGTTATCTTAATTAAAACAGCTGAGAACTAAGACTGTTTATAAGATATGGATTTCATGGTACGAACACATTCGTCTTTAGCTCCACTTAATTTTTACATTGCCATTTTTCATTATTTGGATTTTTATTCTTAGTACTTGTATATTTATTTTATTTTATTTTATTTATTTATTTTTTTTGCTCCAATTTGGATTATGTGGATTGTTTCATGGATTTGTTTGATTTTGGATAATATGAATAATTATTTATTATTGGTCTGCCAATAAACTTTTCATTAATTTCATTTTTTTCATATATATATATATATATATATATATATATATTATATATATATATATATATATATATATATATATATAATATATATATATATATATATATATATATACATATAGATATATATATATACACACATTTAACTGCAATGACCACGCAGTATATTAATGTATAGAAACGACGTAAGTATAGAGGAGTGTTCGTTATTTCTCTTCCTCGTGTGCAGAACACTCCTCTATACTTACGTCGTTTCTATATATATATATATATATATATATATATATAATATATATATATATAATATATATTGTGTGTGTGTGTGTGTGTATTTGTGTATTTGAGTTCGACAGAGACATCAGCCATTCAGAGAAAGTTTTACAAATGAATTAAGAGAAAATTCTGAGCAAATCCAATTTAAGTAACTTTAGGGGATATCTCTAAATAATTTTTTGTTTTTGTTATTTAATTATTGAAATAGTAAATGGTAATAGAAATTCAAATAAATAATAATACTACAATAATAATAATTGTTAAGAACCCTCTAAATCATTATATAATATAATAATAATAATAATAATAATAATCATAACAATCATAATGAATGTAAAGAACACTTTTAATACATAAATTTAGGTTGTAAATGCAAAAAGTTCTTCAGGAAGGGAGATAGCCCCTAGAAGAGTTACCGCGGTTGGATAAGGCTCCCAAACTCCTCCCTCTACCCCTTTCTCGACATGGACGCTCAAGGGCTCCTCTTCCCCTCATCCCCGTCTACCACAGTCTACCCCCGTGTCTCCTCAAATGCGTACCATGCTACTTGTCCTATAAAACGCCAAATATTGTATTAAAAACATTAACTTTTTAGCATAATATTTAGGGATTAACTTTTATGTGTTTTAAATAGTTTACGCTATTTATTCTATCTCTTGAAACATCTTTTTGATCTTGTCTTCATACGTACGTTCTATTTCCTTTCGCCGAATTTTAAAACTCCCTGTTAAAAGGCCAGACTCTGTTGACCATATATCAGAGGTGATGTAAATTGCTGCTGGAATTTCCCATTTACTCAGGCCCATTTCTTTGCCATACCTGCAAAGTTCATTCAGTACCACTTTATTAAAATTCTTTTTTGAATACAAAGATTTTAAGTTTCCTTTGGCATCGCTAACTAATTTAAAGATATGGGGAAACATACAGGCATTATCTACGGATAGCATCAATAAAGCTGCAACATTTTCTTTGAAAGGATTTGCTGTAACACATATATTTTCGATTAACATATGCGATTTAAAAGTACTTTCTATCTTTAACAAAGATATATATTCACCGTGCTTTAATTTAATGTAATCTCGTTTCCGATCTACTATTTTTAAACATCCTTCCGTTGTTTTCTCTCCAATGTCTCCGGTTATAAACCAGCGGATACCACCTTCATCATAAAAGCACTTGCAGGTTTCTTCTGGTCTCTTAAAATATCTTTTAGCAATGATATCACCTCCAGCATGTATTTCACCGCGCATAACAGTGTTAGTTTTTGCGTCCTCACTTTGAATATCATTGGTTAGCTGCACGTAAACGCCGAAATTCGGTGGTCCGACGTGGCCAGTTGTATTATCTTGCCAATCCATGCCAGAGACACACGCTGCTGTTTCTGTAGCTCCGTAACCAACTCGCAGTGAACATCCAAACATAGCTCTCATTGTATTATGAGTTTGTTCACTTAGTGGAGATCCGCCTACTCCAATAATTTTTAAATGACCACCAAGTTCTTCTTTGATGCTATTGAATATTAAAATGTCCAGTATGGCTGACATAACAGAAGCGTTGTTTAACCACATTTTTAGCCTTAGAGCAAATTTAAATATGCAAGTCTTGATGTAACCCCCTTCACTCACTTTCTTATATACGCCTTTTATTATTCTGTCCAATACTAAAGGAACTGACATGGTAAATGTAGGTTTCCCAGCCTTTGCATCGCCTAAACATCCCGCCATTACTCTTATACTTTTTGAAGTAAGAGTAGTGGGAGAAGAGTACAAGATAGGTACCTTAATTGCTATGCAAGAAACCTCTGCAATAAGCTCCATAATATGGGCAAGGGGTAGAAAGGCTAAATAGCGGTCACTCGAATTTATATGCATTGTAGAAGGGTATGTGAATACACTTGCTAAAATGTTTTTATGAGAAAGTTCAACTCCTTTTGGAATGCCTGTGGATCCACTTGTATACATAACAATTGCTGTGTCTTCATTGCTTCTGTCAAGATAAACACTATACTGAGTGTAGCCTTTGCCTGTACATAACAAATCCTTAAACTTTATAAGGCGTAAGAAGCCTTTGTCATCGTAAAATTCATTTATATCTTCTACATCATTTTCCATAACTATTAATGTACTTAAGGAAGTATATTTTTGTTTAAGTTTTAATACTCTGGGAAGCATTTGGTAAGAAATAAACATAGTCTTTGCCTCCGTTTCATTAAGGGCATGAATCAGGGCTTCGTCGCTTAGAGTATTGTACAAAGTGACAAGAATAATTCCTTGATAAAAACATCCCATCGCCGAAATAAGCCATTCCGCTCTTGTTTCAGCAAATATAGCAACGATCTCCGCTGCTTTATTCCGGAGATTCCGGAGACCACTGCCGATACGAACACTTTTCTCTTTCACTTCAGTATAACTCATCCATCTATAATCGTCTAAAAAATGCTTTTCTATCAGCTTTCCTCCTTCCTTTACAAAGCGTTTTTCCAAAACATTCCTTGTTCCTAAACAGGGTTCTGATGGGTACATCGCACTACCGTACTCAAGGATATCCCACAAATTGCTCACTCCATGGTTCTTTAGTTCTAAGCTGAATCCACAATATTTGATAAATGTGTCATCATTAAAGGTCCGTCGTACCAAGTAGCCATTTTCATCTATGAAACCTCCCGAAGAAGCCATTGCAACTGAAAATAAAATACATTATTATCAAAATGGTATCTGTCTGTGAAGTGTTGTAGATGGTTCTCTTCAAATTTAGAAACTGAAAAACATTCAAAATTAGTTTTGAAACAAACGTGGCTGACACAAGGAATATTTTGGATTATTGTAATTATTGCTTTTTTTTAATATTTACATCTAGCCCAATCTTAGAAAACGGGATTTGAGTGTATCCATTTTCATTAACAAATATGCATAATAATATAATTTGTAATTTCTAAATAACAACTACTTTGTTTTGGACATACGCACGTATGTCGTATATTGGAGCGCGCAATCGGACATTCGCACGTATGTCGCCGTATTGAAGGGGTTAAATCATATTTTTTAATTATGATTTTTAAATCATATTTTCATTTTGTTAAAAAGAACAAATATTTTAAGTTGTTTCAAAATTTTAGTTGGAACATTTCTTCTTTCGTCCGACATTTTCTAAAATAATTCAAATTAGGAAAGATGAGCGAGCAGCCCCTGAACAAACGATTAAAAAAAATTTCAAAATGAATCTAAGCGCAATATTCTTCTTGGAAGGTAAGAGTTAGTACAACCTGGTACATTTTCAACACCCGAGGGAACACAACACTTTCGCTGAAAGAGGTGTTTTCCGTACTAAACCCACACCCCTGTACTCGCGGTAATGGCAGCGAAAGTGTAATGTGTTCCCTCAGCTGTTGAAATATGTGCCAGGTTTTAATAATTTTTATCATGTCGTACCGTAGTAGTCAGCGCCATCTCCTTCTACTCAAAGAAGTACTGAGTTCGAATCCTGGTCGTGGGTAATTTTGCATTATGCAGAATGATGTGTGATATTCCAAGTGTATATATATATATATATATATATATATATGATATAAATATCAAATAAACCTCAGTTTTGTTTCCGCCTGAATTGTTCATTCTGACAAAGGTCAAGCTTATTATCCCACCTTAGACCTACAGCTTAACGTGGAATTCAGAACCACGACCCATCAGGGAAGTCAGAAATTACAGTCTTTACCCGCAGTTGATCTCACGACCTCCCGATCAGCAGTCCAGCGTCTTAACCACGAGGCTACCCAGGTTACCATCCAATTTTTTTATATGGAAGGCTGAGTGAACAGTTTTGTGAGCTAAATTCCGCCTGCTCTCGCCGGGAATCGAATCCGGGACCGGTGGGTTGGTAATCATCGATGCTAACCACTACATTACCATGGCGCATATATCTACAATAAGAAATACTAAAACTGATTGCAGGTTACCTACTTAGTCTGTACCACAGCAATACATTAATAAAAAAGTGGTTTCCTCTTCAACCCTACAAAACTAATTAAATAAATAAATAACTGAAAATAAAAATAAATTAATGGGTAAACAAATAAATAAAACGTGGACAATCCCCCTTACAAAATCTATCGATTTTAGGCCCCAAAAATTCTACAATAAAATATTTTGAACAGGAATTTTAAAGACCTTCATAACATTTGACCTTATATTCTACTGCACTACGACTTATGCAGGTCAACATTTTACTCTGTACCATACACACACACCCACACACACACACACACACACACACACATATAATATATATATATATATATATATATATATATGCATTATAAATAAGTAAATGAGTTTGAACAGGACTTTACCTTCAAAAAGCTGAACTGAAGCACGTTTATTTACCGTGTACAACCTCCCTCTGTAAATATTCAGGTAATTTGCATACCATGTAACAAAATGTCAGCGGTCTCTGTGAATTCAGAAAACAGAAATACACAATGATTTTGTAGTATATTCAAGCCAAATTTAGGCGTATTCAAACATATTTACAGTTTACAGTGCACTTCAAATCAATGTAAAAGGTGACTGACTCCACACTAAACTTTCGCTCGTATGTTGAAGCCATATATTGTATAATGTTAAATTATTATAAGACTTCAGATAAAGCAGTTGTGAAATTATATATACAGTATATATATATATATATATATATATTATATATATATACAGGGTGGGCCGTAAGTTTCCATACATAGGAAAAATTAAACGTTTGTTTTTATGTTTCAGATACCCTAAGAATATGCGTTTGACGTAAGATCTTGTTTACTGATGAAGCAAATTTTGACGTCAATGGAGAGGTTAATCGGCAAAACATACGTTATGGAGTAATGCTAACCCTAACTGGCTGAGTCCGACGAAGATGCAAGGTGCCGGTAAAGTGATGGTGTGGGCCGGGATATGGGGTGACAGAATTATTGGACCAATTTTTGTCAGTGGAAATCTTAATGCCGAAAGGTATCTTAACATGTTGCAAGAAGAGATTTTCCCATCCCTGCTAAACGAGGAAGGTAACTTCCCAGTTTACTTCCAGCAAGATGGAGCTCCACCTCATTATGGTCTTCACGTGCGTCGGTATTTGGATCAGCAGTTTCCGGATGCTTGGATTGGTCGGCGTGGTCCTGTGGAGTGGCCTCCCAGATCCCCAGATCTCACCCCCCTTGATTTCTATCTTTGGGGGCACTTGAAGGCCATGGTGTATCAGGAAAAGATACGAGACATAAATCATCTAAAGGAACGTATCACCAACGCCATTACAAGCATAACGTCAACTGTGCTAATGCGTGTTCATCAACAGTGGGGAACACGTATTGAAATGTGTTTTCAAAACAATGGCAACCATGTAGAGCATATTATATAAATAAAAATGGTTGTCCATAACAAAATGTTTATTTTTCCTATGTATGGAAACTTACGGCCCACCCTGTGTATATATATATATATATATATATATATATATATATATATATATATATATATTGATAAAATGAAAACGCGTAAATCACCGGGGCCGGATTCCATATATCCCATACAACTAAAAGAATTAAAAGATAGCATTGTTGTGCCGCTAACAAAGATTTTTAATGCGTCTATTTCTGAGGGGTGCGTACCAGATAATTTCAAGTTAGCAAACGTAACACCTATCTTTAAGAAAGGCGATAAAGGTGCGGCGGGAAATTATAGACCAATCAGTTTAAGGTCTGTTGTAGGTAAGCTACTGGAATCAATAATTAGGGATCGTATAGTCGAACACTTAGAATTCCATAAGCTAGTTAGAAATACGCAGCACGGATTTAGGCGAAACAAATCTTGCTTAACTAATCTTTTAGAATTTTTCCAAAGCGTGGTTGACGTTTACGATAGACATCGGGCGGTTGATGTAGTGTATTTAGATTTTCAAAAAGCGTTTGACACCGTGCCGCACAAAAGACTCATTGAAAAAACTAAGGCTCATGGAATCAGGGGTGTAGTAATAAATTGGCTAGAAGTGTGGTTGCGAGGCAGGAAACAGAGGGTGGTCGTTGATGGAGCGGAGTCGTGTTGGGCTAATGTAGCGAGTGGCGTTCCTCAGGGTTCTGTATTGGACCCCTTGCTTTTTCTTATATATATTAACGATTTAGATGTCGGCCGAGTCAGTACAGTTTCAAAGTTTGCGGATGACACGAAGCTGGGTGGTAGGGCGATTAATGACGAAGATAGAGGTAAAATTCAGGAAGATCTGAATAAAATCGTTGATTGGTCAGTCACATGGC
Source organism: Bathynomus jamesi (assembly GCA_023014485.1). Taxonomy (NCBI): domain Eukaryota; kingdom Metazoa; phylum Arthropoda; class Malacostraca; order Isopoda; family Cirolanidae; genus Bathynomus; species Bathynomus jamesi. The sequence continues at coordinate 107,319 of JAJOZX010000022.1, forward strand.
AAATGAGATTTAACGTTGATAAGTGCAAAATTTTGCATATAGGTTCACGTAACAGTAATTTTGCGTATAGTATGTCAGGGAAAGATTTAACAAGCGTAGAGCAGGAAAAAGACTTAGGAGTTATAGTCACGGGTGATTTAAAAGTAGCGAAACAAAGTACAGCAGCGGTCAATAAGGCGAACAAAGTGTTAGGTTTTATAGCTCGAAATTTTGAGTACAAATCGCGCGATATTATAGTTCCACTTTATAAATCATTAGTTAGACCCCATTTGGAGTACGCGGTCCAATTTTGGAATCCGCATATGCGCAAAGATATAGACAAAATCGAAAGAGTTCAAAGACGAGCAACTAAGATGATTCCGTCGCTTAGGTCAAAGTCGTACGAGGATAGGCTTAAGGAGTTAAAATTGACAACACTCGAGACTAGGAGGTTAAGGGGTGATCTAATCCAGGTTTTCAAAATTATGAATGGGTTCGATAACGTAGATAGAGATAGCTTTTTCGAAATATCTCAATATAATAGGACTAGAAATAACGGGTGTAAGTTGACAAGTAGAAGGTTCGAGACAGCAGTTGCGAAAAACTTTTTTACGCAAAGAATAGTAAATAGCTGGAATAGTTTGCCGGTAGAAGTAATTAGTAGCACGTCTATAAACATGTTTAAAAATCGATTAGACGCATATGTTGATAGAAAGGGTATAGTTTAAGGTAGTAAAATTAAGGCTTTCTGGGGATAGATCCCACAGCTCAACACAAGTGTTGTGGGATATAGGGAGGCAGCGTCTTGGGTTAGGGGATACTCTCTGTCCTTACACACCCCATTTAAAGAGATTCCTCTGCCGAGCGGTGCCCCCCATAGTACCATAGTACTGTGAGGTATTGAAAAACTCATGATCTTCACTTGCCCCACAAACACCTTTAAATGGGAGACCCAAAATGGGTGCACACACATTTCTACATTACTGTACAGTCTTTACAGCCACACCTACACTTTTTCTCGTAAGTGTATATATTGTAATGTATATGATTGTAAATTTTGACTTGGTCCGCAATCGATATGGACCGTGACTTGATGGATACCGTAATGAAATTGACTGGATTCTTTGGATCTGATATATTTGCATGTCCGTTATAAATAGATATAGAGTGTAACATATTTGTGGATAGTAGTCTATTATGACTAGATCCTCTGGATCCAGAGATTCTATCTTTAGTTTTAAATCGATAATTAATTGGTTTTAAATTGATAATTATTTAGTTTCGTAAAAATTGGTCGTTGCCAATTTACCGGCGGTTTTTACATAAATTTCTTATGTTCTTGTGGTTCGGAACCCACGTAAAATTGTAGGTCCCCTCCGCCACCACGGAGGACATGCACAATGCACGATTGCGAACACAGTTAGGTAGACCAGCCATGAGTGGATCCTAGGGTCTTTGTTGGTCTGAAACATTATAACACATTATAACATTATAACAATATATATATATAAACTTAAACCTCAACTGGCAGAATTGAGTGTCCACTTTTCAAGGCACAAAACATGTCCGTTTCATGATGGGAATGAACTCAGAATGGTTCCCTGAGGTTTTTTTTATGATACACACAGACCGTGCATGGAACAAGGAACTCTTCTAGGAAAATTAAATCCACTATAATCCGAATAAGTAATGGTAAATGACAAATACTAGTTTTTTTCTTTTTCATGATGCTAGCCTGACGTGGGCAACGGGTCACTCGCAAAGTTCATTCCCATCATGAAACGGATATGTTATGTGCCTTGAAAAGTGGACGCTCAATTCTGCCAGTTGAGGTTTACGTTTTGGTGTTTGGCTAAAAATATAATAGGTACCCCTTTTTCTTTGATGTATTCAATCTGACGTGAAGGCAGCGGGTCTTTTGCTTATATTGATGTTCTAAATGTAGCTGGGCTAGGCTGCTTTAAACCCTAATTCCTGTCCCAAAGCTGGATCCTATCTGCTTTGCAGATAGCTGGTGAGGGAAGCTATATTTTTGGGACCTCTTTGCGAGTGACCCGTTGCCCACGTCAGGCTAGCATCATGAAAAAGAAAAACTATAGTATTTGTCATTTATCATTACTTGTTCGGACTATAGTGGATTTAATTTTCCTAGAAGAGGTCCTTGTTCCATGCACGGTCTGTGTGTATATATATATATATATATATATATATATATATATACAGAGAGAGAGAGAGAGAGAGAGAGAGAGAGAGAGAGAGAGAGTGTGTGTGTGTGTATGTATGTGTGTGTGTTTGTTTTTAGAAGTTCAGTATTTTAAAGTGTAAAGTACATCTCCAGAGTAAATTTGTTGAAATTAAATTTATTTATTTTGAGATACATCTTACATTCAAAAAGCAAATTTAATCATCTATTCGGAAGCACTTATCTTCAACAGTCTAAATTTTGAACACACTCAATAAAAAAGCAACAACAAGCATGTAAGAAGAGTAAAAGTATACTCTTTCAGGTGCAAGGATTCATTGCGTAAGATCAGAACAAACTCCATCCGCTTAATGTCACTTGTAATACAGTAGAATACGGTTTTATTTAACAGGGGAAATGGGGAACTCTAGTTTGTATGGATATTTTGTGGAGGAAATAGAAACATAAACCAGGGTGCACGAAATATATATATATATATATATATATATATATATATATATATATATATATATATATATATATGTTGTTGCTTTATATATATATATATAGAGAGAGAGAGAGAGAGAGAGAGAGAGAGAGAGAGAGAGAGAGAGAGAGAGAGAGAGAGGGTGGCCAGTAAATACCTGATACCTTTATCAGGTATGTTAAATGGACCTTGTGAAAGGAAATGAGATTATTCGCATACCAGAATAGCCTACATTCCCAGGAGATTTACTACATAATACTGAGGTTTGTTTTTTGGAGGTTTAGATCTTGAAAATAATGCTTCGTAAATGTCCACCATCCTGTTGTATGCATTGACTCGCACGGACCACTGTGCTTCGCATCACTTTTTGTAAACTGTCAACTGGAATCCTGACTAATTCCTGTTCAATGTGTCTGCGTAGATCTAGAGGGTCCTTGGCCTTTTCTGGTAGACTGTTGATTTCAGGAACCCCCACAGGCGTTGTCAACTCCGCGCTTCTGGCTGGAAATGGAACATCTTCAAACCGTGAAATGAGATGATGTGGAAACAGAAGCTCTTAACAGAGCTTTCTTTTCTTGATCTCTTCGGGTTTTATGAGTAAGCATCCGGATGAATGATTGCAAGACCAAGAATATATCGCCGCTGAGTTTATTGTTCAGCACATAGGGGTTGGTTGTCGATGACACTGCAGAGCGAGGAGTAGCATTCATAGAGGAATACAACAATCTCCATACATACAATGAGGAACAAAAGCAACTCCTCAAAGTTGTCAAAGAACATCGACATCGTTTTCCGGATGCCAGAAAAGCGACTCTGACAAGGCCTACCAGGCAACAATGAGTGGCTAGCAACCATGATACCCCTTCCTTTGAGAATCTAATACTTACCAAGAACAACACCTATGGTGAGGGGGACCTGGGTGTCATATAACTTGGACAAGAGCATTCAACTTTTACCTTGGGTCACGAACACCAAATATTATTCAGTTTGACGTAAATTTATGCAATAACATTAAACTTTTACCATTGGTAGCCACCCCTAAGTATTGTTCAATTTAACTCAAATTTTTATATATTTTTTTTTTAGTGAAACGACTCACAAGCAGACACCTGATATAAGTTTTCAGTAGCCTTTATTTTCATTTGCTTTTCTTATCTTTATTTACTGTACTTCTTTCTTGCGCTAGCATAGAACGGTTCTTTGGGTCTTTGTTAGCCTGTAACTCTGTAACTCCGTAACTTTCTCACCCGCTCTGTTCTGAATCAGAAGTATACTATTTATAATGCATATATCCAAGATATCCTGAGCAATTATTGAACACATATATATTTAGTTAGATAGTTGGTTAGTCAGGGCAGGTAATAGTTAGTTCTAAAATGTTTACCACATACATACATTTATTATCATTATCTCGTTTCCTAAAGAAGTGGGGTGAGAAGTCAGAAATAGCTCAGATGCGAGAGACAGAAGGTAGTAAGAGGAGAAAAGCTGAACAATGTAAAATGTAAAAATAGCTTTTGCGGAACAACGACCTCCCGCGCTCAAAATATGAAATTACGTTTCACGGTGAAGACCGTGAAACACAGTGACGGCGTGATGGTGTGGGGGTGTTTCAGTAGTGAAAGGGGTAGGGAGGATTGTATTTCCTTCCTCCCAACGTCACCATGAATGCAGATTGGTACATGACTGTTCTGGAGGATCATCTGCTGAACTTATACGAGATTCATGATGCCGATTTCTTCATGCACGACAGTGCCAAGGCCAAAAACGTGACGAAATGGCTCTTTGAAAAGGATATTCAAGTGCTGGACTGGCCTGTTAATTCCCATGACTTAAATCCGATTGAAAATCTGTGGAATTACATGACGCAGAAGTTCAACACTAGAAATACTTCGTCAATACTACGTCTTCGCGAGGAGATCAAGATGATGTGGGTTACTGGCCTGGACTCGGCCTACTTCAAGAATCTCGCCGACAGCATGCCAAGAAGACTCCAAATGGCTATCAAATGTAAAGGGAATATGACTAAATATTAGTTGTATATTGAAAATAAAATTGGTTAAGTGTAACTTGTTTGATTTATTCATATTGTTTTACTCATCTTACCCAGAGCCACATGCGCGCTATTCTTTTAGCGAAAACTGTACTTGTTTTCAAAATTAATAAATTAATTAAACCCATACAAATTGAAGCCACCTCCTCATTACGTTTTCCTTCCCTTTTAAATCTTTGCCTCGGCCCGTGTGTGCTATGCTCGACAAGCTACAAAATGTCATTAAATAGATTTCCGGATCAGTGTGAAACAGTAAAAAAAAAGAGTACAAAGAACGTAGATTAAACAAAATTAAATAAAAAATAAAACTCATTCATTACAAAAGACCCTGGAAATCATTTTTAATTTTTTTCCTGTGGGTTTGCACCATTTATTTTCACGTGTTTAATTGTGAAATTCATCCCATATATTCGTCCCTACAGTTTTTGCATTACAAAAATGAAAGCAAAAATTTAAGAAAAGTTTCAGATAGCAAAGCGCGAGTGAAACGAATGCCTTTAGTTTTTCCTCTTTCTTTCATTTCACAGTCTACAGAGTGCCTCCCTCCCTCAACCAGTTACCATATAATTTTAAACATATTACATTTTTGGGGTAACTCTGGTGATTTCTTTCATGTTTTCTTCCACTTCATACCAAACTTGGACGGGCACTTACATTTTCAGGATTTTATTAAATTTAAAATTATATTTTAAATTTATTTTATTAAAATTTTTATTTATTTTATTTTATTTATTAAATTTATTTTATTAAAAATTTAATTTATTTTATTTTATTTATTAAATTTATTTTATTAAAAATTTTATTTATTTATTTTAATTTATTAAATTTATTTTATTAAATATTAAAAGTTTTGAAACAAAACTTTTTCTAGTGGAGGGGCAACTATTTTAATGTTTTTTACATGTTTTAAGATGTATGTTTCGTAATTGGTGGATTTTAACAAAATTTCTAGGGCCATTAAATATTTATGTGTACAGTAAGAAATTCTGTACTTTTCTCAAAATAACTCTTTTTCGACATTGTTTAATGAACCTACAGAGCCACTTTCTTAACAGATTTGCATCTAATTTTGAGAAGCAACATAAATTCAACATCATAGTTATAACTAAAAGATTAAAAGGGTGACAAATGAAAGTGATGCAAGTATATTTTTCAGATATTTTGTTCGGTAATTTTTCAAGTTCATGACGTGCATAAGAATTAATTAACATCGAAAGTCGGCAAGTACGGAATGTTCTTATTTAAACTTTCGGTTAAGAAAATTTGTCTACCTCGAGGCAAAGAATTAATTTTTATGCACGCCATTAATTCTCAAATTCCTGGATCAAAATTTTTTGAAAAATTATCTCTCTTCATTTTTCCCTTGTCACCCTCTATTTGTATCCGAGTGTTCTCGATAGAAGGATAACTACACCCCCATACTAAGTGGTAACATTTTTTTGAAGCATGGTCTGCTATCATTGAGGTTACAGGATTCTCCACTAAGTTCGTTAAACTCAAATTTTTAGGATGTGCGGCATTAATGGTGATGGACACCTGACACAATTGTACACATTCCATTATTCCCATAGGAATGGTGACTCTTTTAAGTTTCAAAGTGCCTTAGAATTAATATTTTTTAATGACAAGAGCAAATTGCTGTACAAACTACATTTTTGTTACTTTCGAGTAATACCAACTGTTTTCTCAAGCGCTATAAGCTGTTCTGGAGAAAATCTTTAAAGAAGAAAGGGTGAGGCCTACACACAAATAAAAATATTCCTATAAAGTTGTTGATGTTGTTGTTGTTGGTTAGCCGATCAGCCCACCCTGATCGAGCAAGCCGGCGGCACACAGGTAACCGATCGCCCTCTCCGGAGTGGATCAGAGGTTCAGCGCACTAGTGATGCTGTGTTGTGTTCTATGTTGTGCTAGAGCGGTACAGTCTGTCATAATGTATTCAATTGTTTGTGGCGTGTCCTGGCACAGGTGGCAGGTGTTGTCTGTGGAGTTCTCTAGTCTGTGTTTATATGTCTGTAAGTTGTGATGTTCACAGTGGAATCGTACTAAGTTAACTCGATCCGATCTACTCAGGCTGGTCTCTGACCTGTCAATGGGCGGCGGCTTCGAACCTAGGACCGCATTCGGACCGAGTCGTGTCAGTGCTTTGTGGGTTAGGTGTGTGTGTGTATGTGTTTTCTGTACTGTGTGATGTCTGTGGAGCGTGGTATGGAATGGAGTATTTGGTTATAATGTCTCTCTGGTGTTACCTTAATGGTGCTAGGTGTTGGTGCATGATTGTACATGTAGTGGCAAGGGTGTTGTGGGTTAGTTGTCGCTGCTGCCATGAATTGTGTTCCCCTCATGTCTAAATGTTCCCTAACTTTCAGTATTTTTGTTTCTGTGTGCAGGTGTTCCATTGGTGTTGTTTGAGTACATCCTGTAATGATACGAAGTGCGTTGTTTTGTATTGTCTGTAAGGTGTTTATGTGTGTATATGAGATAATGGGTGCCCACTGCCCAGCATGGGCTAGCATAGTTCATAACTGAGCGAATATATTGTTTGTATATGAGTGATGTTGTTTCCTGCTGGTGTCCAAAGTTTGTGCCTGTTAGTAGTACCCTAAGCGTGTTAAGTCTTGACGTACATTTGTTTTTAATGTCCTGAATGTGGTTTGCAAAAGATAATGATGTGTTGTATGTGACCCCAAGTATTTTGGTCCTGTGAGTGTGTGGAATGTTGGTGTTGTTTAGTGTAAGCTGTGGAGTTATCTGGTGTTCTTTTGTGTTGCTTGTTAGCAAGGTGATGGTTGATTTTGTGGGGGCTACTTTGAGTCTATTGTGTGTGAGCCAGTCTTGTATACTGTTTATGTATGTTTGTAGGTTATTTGTAGCAGTGTCGATGTTGTTGTGGGTGGATGTTAGTGATGTCATCTGTATATGATGATAAGGTAAGCTTGGTATCTATGTGTGTTGGAATGTCATGCATGTATAAGTCGAACAGTGTTGGTGAGAGAACAGAGCCTTGAGGGACCCCGTTCGGAAAAAGCTTGTTTTTGGATGACTTGCCATTAAATGTGACATGTGAGTATCTTCCTGAAAGATAGTTGCTCAGCCACCTTTTGGTGTTATTATGCATGTTTGTGTTGAGTATTTTGCTTATGAGAGGGAAGCGTGGGATAGCATCAAATGCTTTACTAATGTCTATTGTTGCTAATAGTGTACGTTGAGCTGGTTGTCTGGAGTTGATGCCATCCATGATGTGCTGCGTGAGTTAGTGAGTAATGTCGTGGTTGAGTGGTGAGGTCTGAATCCATGTTGAGTAGGCGATAGTGGTATATGTGGGTTGGTGATTTGTAAGATTAGTCTTTCTGTTACTTTGGAAGGTGTGCATAGTAAAGTAATGGGTCTATAGGAAGCTGGTTCTGTTGGATTTTTGTTTGGTTTGAGTAGTGTAATAATTTTACCTTGTTTCCATATGTCAGGAATAATACAGTGCTGATATAAATATGTGCTGATGTTTGTGAGAGCTAGTATTCCCTGTGGGCCTAAGTGTTTAAGGTGTATGTTACATATGTTGTCTGGTCCAATAGCCTACGAATTCTTAAAGTTTTTGATGATCTTGGTGGTCTGGTCTGTAGTGAAGGGTGTTGCGAAAAATGCTCTGTCTGAATTGGTCCACAATTAACCCACCCCTTATATCTCCAGTCTAACTATAGAGTAGATCAAGTCTAGCCTAGAGGGGTCAGCCTAGAGATTCCGGAAATGGTCCAGAGCGGGCAGATAAATTGAGGTCCACAGTAGGATTCCTCACAAGAATTAGGTTAGGGCAATCTACCTTCACCTTTGTTAAGCTATGAGTTGATGCTGGGTCTTAGGCCACAATGTAGGCCTAACTTGTCTGACCCAGCTTAATTTAATGCTTATAACTTACTGGTGTAAAAACTCAATTAGTCACTTACTTTTTGTTATCGGAGTGTCTCCCTTCTCCGGTTATGTTTTCGAGAGCGCACTTTGCTGGTACGTCCTCTCGCCCGTTCTTCGTTTTCGTTCTCTCTTTGTTCTCCTCTTCGCGGGGCTTCTCATACCAGCGTTGTCTTGGTTTATTCCTCGGTTGGTTGAGCGGTAATGTATCTCCACTACCGAGCACGCTCCTCCCACACAGTATATAAATACTAGTGTGGAGAATAACTCTGGTGAGCAACCAATTGGTTTCATCCACCCAGTTATTGACATAAAAGGAATTTAATGATTGTTAGATTAACTACCTACCTACTCAGTGAACCACTTTCGTTACCTCCCAACTACCACTCATCAGTTTTCCATATACTGGGGGCCCCGGGAGATAAAAATTTTGGTGTCAATGTCACCAATTTTGTCTGAGTGTAGACTAGCTAACTATTTAACTGTAAATGCCTGTTAATCTGATTAACAGTGCCTATCCTCACCTTCTCATGGAGAAGGTGTAGCATTTAATTAGAAGATAAAATATACATCCATAGGATGAAACTGTCTATGGTCTTTACCATAAGAAAAGAAAAATGAAAGTTAGAAGATAAAATTACAATTCCCCAGCATCTATTTTTTGTTGTAAAAATAGTCGCGCCTTTAATGCTGTTTGTCGCTGAGGTCTTGTGTCTGTCAATGTTGTAGTAGGATGCGTTACCACTCCTACTGTCAAAGGAATAGTTACTGGAAGTTCAGTGTCTCCAGTTGTTACTGTCAGTGGAGAAGGTTCTCCAAAGTCCATTGTTTTGGGTCCAGACTCTAAAGGGTACAAAAGAGAAATGTCTCTTGTTGTGTCACCCGTTGAAGTCCTTAATTTGACCACTCTTGTTACCCCGTCTGCCCCTGGTCTGAGTTCTGAAACTCTAGCCAGAGGCCAGTATTGTCTTGGAGTACTGTCATGTATGAGAACAAGGTCCCCTACCTTAATTGTGTCAGACCAATCCTTCTTAGTCATTTGTTTATGTCTCTCCCTTAGACCCATCAAGTACTCAGTTTTCCACTGTTTAATGAAATGAGCTTTAACTCTAGTTAAATGTTGTAACTTAGTCTGGAGCTCATCATGTCGTTGAGTCCAGTTTGGGTCTTCTGAAGAGTCTATATTGTAGTCCGGCAGGAGACTAACTTGTTCTCCCGAATCAAATGATTTGGAGTTAATGGTTCTGGGTCATTAATGTTGTCACTCACATAAGTGAGTGGTCTATTGTTATGATGTTCTCAATCTCAGCCAGGAGAGTGAGTAACCCAAATAAGTGTATCTGTTTTTTGCCAATTGCTTTCTTCAAGCAATTCTTTACTGTTTGTATATTCCTCTCCCAGATAGAACCATACCAAGGAGAGGCAACCGGAATATACTTCCACTTTATGTTTTTATTTTGTATATATAATTGTGTGATTTCATTGCTTAACAAGTCGTGGATGACTTGTTCACCAGCTTTGAAATATGTAGCATTGTCAGTCCAAACTGTCTTTGGTACTGAATGTCGTGCACAGAATCTCTTAAAGACAGCAACAAAAGATTCTGCAGTGAGGTCCTCCACAACATCCAAATAAACAGCTCGTGAGGCAGCACATGTAAACAGTACAATGTACATTTTTTGTTCAGTGTCACCCACCCCTACAGTCAATGCTCCTGTATAGTCAATGCCTACAGTCTCAAAGGGTCTGTTGAGAGTAACTCTCTCCTCTGGCAAAGCAGGAGGATTTGGTTTCCTATAGGGCCTAGCATGAATACGCCTACATGTACACACTCACTCAGGACTGTTTTAACAGTGATCCTTCCCTTGGGTATCCAATAAGTTTTTCTTAATGTAGTTAGTGTCTGTGGTACCCCCATATGATATACATCATTGTGTGTTTTTCTGATGATTAATGTTGTCAAATAGCTAAATCTAGGTAAAAGGATTGGATTTTTGCTTTTGTATGACAGTTTTGATTTGTCTAATCTCCCTTTACACCTTAGAAGGCCTTCCTCATCTCTGAACAAGTTTAGATCCACAACTACTGATGGTACAGGTTCTTTTGTTTGTTTCCCATTTGTTAAGAATTCTAACTCTTTATTGTACTCTTTTTGTTGGGCCTGGCCTATCCAATATTGGGTTGCAACTTCTGTATAATTATGATTGTTTTTATTTAGCTGTTTGTTAATTGTAGCTAAACAGTTGTGAGCAAACCTCAAACAGTAGGCTGTCACCCTAACAAGTTTGTTGAAATCAGAATACTTTTCATAATTAGTGATTGGTTCAACCTTTCATTTGAAAAGATTAAATTTAATGTCAAGTTAACTTGTTCCACAGGCCATTGGTCTGTATTACAGAGCCACTTAGGTCCCATAAACCAAGTTTTGTGACTTCAACAACTTGTAGGATAAACCTCTGGTCAGAAAGTCTGCTGGATTCTGTTTAGTTGGAACATAGTGAAAGTTTACTTGTAGGCTTTCATTAGCGTCAGCTATTTCTTTTAGCCTATTTCTTACAAAGATATTCTTACTATTAATGCTATCATTCCGTATCCAGGCAAGACAAATCTGACTGTCAAGCCAGACGTGGATATTAGTTATGAACACATCATAGTAAGCATCCTTAAGCAATGAAATGGTTTTAATGGCTAATGTAGCAGCCAATAGTTCCAATTGAGGTATGGTTCGGGTAGGTTTGAGAGGTGCAACTTTCCCTTTTGCATAAATTAGATGACTTTCTGTAGGGCTTACAAGATACGCACAGCACCCATAAGCTTGTGTGCTTGCATCAGCAAACACATGAAGCCTCTGGGGCTTATCCCTAAACCCACAGCACCTTTGAATTTTAATGTTCTGCACTTTTGTTAAATCAGTAGCTAACTTCTTCCAAGATTTTTGATTTTCATTTGTTATTGGATCATCCCACCCAACATTTGTCCTCCAAATTTCTTGGAGGAGAATCTTTGATTTTATTGTTGAAGGCAGGAATAGACCCATAGGATCAAAAATTTTGGAAGCCTCTGATAATATTTGTCTTTTAGTATTTGCTTCCTCATCAAGTTTAAAAACCTTTAGTACAGATTGAATCATGACTGTTAGAAGTTGCATCCAAATACCAGTTCATACCTAAAGTTTTAACTCTGTCTGATGGCTCAGTAAGACCATTATTATCTTTTAAAATCTTTTTGTTTAAATCCTCATTATTTGAAATCCACTCTCTAAGTTCAAAGTTACCTTGTTGCATAATGTTTTGAGAGTGTTCATAGACTTCAGATAATTCAGAGTTTGTTGTCGTTGAGCCTATTAGATTGTCTACGTAAAAATGTTCCTTAAGGAAGTTCAATGTTAGAGAGTTATTAAACTGGTTTAAATGATGTTTAATTGTCAATGCTAATAGGCTAGGTGAGCAATTGGCTCCAAACAACACAACATTAAATCTATAGGTATGAACCCTTTATTCAAATCAAATGGATCCTTGAACCATAAGAACCTAAGTTGGTTCTTATCATATTCATTTTAAGATTTATTCTCAAAAATGCCTTCGAAATGTCACTTTGTACAGCATATTTGTCTAACCTGAACCTCAGTAAGATCTTCACAAGGTCAGAAATGAGATTAGGACCCTCAATCAAGCAATCATTCAAGCTGTGTTTATCACTGTCTTTGAGGCTACAATTATATACTACTCTAAGTTTTGTTGTTGGGGCATCTTGTCGATAAACCCCCCTGTGGGTTAAATAATGACAACCATCTTTTTTAAAAGGGTTATCTGTTACTTCTTCAATGAAGCCTTTCTGTAGCTGTTCTTTGAAGACATTATTATATATTTTTACATTATTTTCTTGTTTGAGTTTTTTCATTACTTTATATAAATGTCCTTTAGCTACTTTGAGATTATCTCTTAAAGTTGGACAATTTATTTTCCAAGGTAACTCAATAAAATAACTATTGTCTTTACACTGAATGGTGTCTTCAAATCTTTCTATTAACTGATCTTCTGAAGTTTGATGTGTGTCATGTATACCCACAGATTCTAGTAACCATAAAGTTTGAATTGCCTCATCCAAAGTTTCATTTGATAATGATGAATTAATGTTCTCAGTTGCGATAATATTATTCAAAGTGTTGCTATTCTTACAGGTGTTATGTAGGACTGAGTTGAGGCACATAGTATTTGTTGGTCATGCACTGTTTTGGTTTAGGTCTAGGTTGTAGTCTGATAGGTCACCCAAAGGGGCTATCCCTGATGGAGTCTGAATAGCTATACCATTACCTATCTCTACTATGCCCTTATGAATAAGATTAATATAATCTGCCCCTATTAGCATTTCAATGTTAGCTATTGTGTTGTTAGTGATATGTCTATCAGCTATTTGTGTAGTGTTTTTTCAAATGATTTATGGTTTGTTCTAGTTTGGGTATACCAGTTTGTTTTGTCCTACTTTAGAAATAATAACTGCTTCAATTTTCTTGAATTTACTTTCTAAATGTAGTTCCAGGTCAATTGTCTTATAGCTATTTTTGTCCGAGTTATCCTTAACAAAGGACGCAATATTGAGGTTTTGTTCATTCAGGTTTGGTGTCAAACCCAATTTATTAACTACATTTTTTGAAACAAAATGTTTGTTGAGAACAACAGTCTATAAGACATCTCACTGGAGTGGTACTACCCTCACTATTCACTAAGTCCAAAGTAATAGTTGGTAAAGAATCTCAGTGTTTCTTGTTACATTGTTTGAACAAGCAGAATGTCCCATGAAAGTGGCATTTTCTTGATTACCTTTGTTTGGGGAGGTATCTTTTGAGTTTGAGTACTATTATTTGGACACTTTGGTGAATCACACATTGATGAGACATGTCGTAAACTTTTACAAAACTTACACTTGAATCTTAACCTAGATATACAGTCTTTCTTATAATGTCCCTGGCCAGTACACTTTTTACACAGGTTCAACTGTTCACATCTTTTAGCCCTTTGGTTAAAATCTGAATATTTGTCACACCCAGTACTACTGTGTTCATTACTTGCACAAAATTTGCAATATGGTGTGTAAGTTGAGGCAGCAGTTACATTAAAGTTCTGTAATGTAGGTGTTCGTGTTTTGTAGTTGGTCACATTTGATTCTACAGTATCAAGTTTTGTCTGTTTGGCTGTAGCTAGTTGGTCTCTGGGAACAGTCTTTGGTTTATCCATAGTCTGGGTCTTATGTGTTGGAAAATCTCTCAAGTTGTAATTAGTTAGGATATTGGGGAAGTGTTGTCTTATTTGTGTTAAATTAGGATAATTTTCTCCCGTCTTTAGAATTAAATTATCTTTAACCCTCGAAGGAAGGCACCTAAGTACTATGCTTTGTATAAGCCAAGATGAAGTTTTAATATCTATCTCATTGCTAACCAGTTGTCCTATAATAGCTTCTAATTTTGTATAAAAATTTTCCATATCACTATGGTTATCTTTTATGGGTGCAAATTCAAAAATTGTTGAGATAATTCATATATAATCACATCTTTATTAACGTAATTACGTTTTAAAAGATCAATAGCTACTTCATATGAATCCCCTACGGCTGGTAAATAGGCTATCAGGTTATGGGCTGGGCCTTTAAGAGAACTAGTTAAGTAACTAAACTTTTCAACAGTTGAAATATAAGGTTTATTACCTATTAAATTCTCAATTTGTCAATGAAAGATGGGAATTGTACCGTGTCCCCTTCAAATGTTGGTATTTGCAAAATGGGTAACTGAGCCCTCAATCTTGTGACTCAGGATTTTGCATGCCACTTAAATTTTGTTGAAGGTTAGCCCTACTTTGATTAAAATCAGAATTAGGTTTTTTTGGTGTTAAGTCAGTCAACCGAGACCGTAGTTCCCTTATGTTGCTGTTCAATTGAGCTTACCTGATCATCATCATCAGCGTAAAGGTCTATCAATTGTTCTTCAGCCATTTCGGATTCAACTAACTCTGAAATACTCTCATTAATGGCTATTATTTCCTCCTTTTTAATTTCTAATTTAATAATTACACTCTCTATATTTTTCTTACCTGGTTGTGTAATATTGTTAAAAGTGTTCACAGCCTTTGTAACAGCTCCCAACTTTGCCCCCCTTTTCTTTTTTAACTTTTTCAATTCCGCACTGTCCATGTCTAAGTCAAAATTGTTTAACTGGGGATCGTAATAAAATATAGGACAAGAAGAAATTACCAGAGAAGAGAGAGCACAGACAAACAGTCAAGTTCAAATTTGGTTTAATCCCCCCCAAGTACTTGTGTGTCACTCAGGTCTAAGCTTATAAGAGAATGAGACTCCTTTAATGTAAATGTTTCCTAGTTAGGCCCTAGGTTGTAGACCTAATTAGGCTTGCTCAGGTTAGGCTTAGGCTAGACCATTTAGCCTAATTCTGCAATTTTTGTTAAGTAAGCTTAAGGTTTGTAAATTCCCCACACCGGACCACCAATGCGAAAAATGCTCTGTCTGAATTGGTCCACAATTAACCCACCCCTTATATCTCCAGTCTAACTATAGAGTAGATCAAGTCTAGCCTAGAGGGGTCAGCCTAGAGATTCTGGAAATGGTCCAGAGCGGGCAGATAAATGAGGTCCACAGTAGGATTCCTCACAAGAATTAGGTTAGGGCAATCTACCTTCACCTTTGTTAAGCTATGAGTTGATGCTGGGTCTTAGGCCACAATGTAGGCCTAACTTGTCTGACCCAGCTTAATTTAATGCTTATAACTTACTGGTGTAAAAACTCAATTAGTCACTTACTTTTTGTTATCGGAGTGTCTCCCTTCTCCGGTTATGTTTTCGAGAGCGCACTTTGCTGGTACGTCCTCTCGCCCCGTTCTTCGTTTTCGTTCTCTCTTTGTTCTCCTCTTCGCGGGGCTTCTCATACCAGCGTTGTCTTGGTTTATTCCTCGGTTGGTTGAGCGGTAATGTATCTCCACTACCGAGCACGCTCCTCCCACACAGTATATATAATACAGTGTGGAGAATAACTCTGGTGAGCAACCAATTGGTTTCATCCCCCAGTTATTGACATAAAAGGAATTTAATGATTGTTAGATTAACTACCTACCTACTCAGTGAACCACTTTCGTTACCTCCCAACTACCCACTCATCAGTTTTCCATAGGTGTAATGGTCGTGTCCGTGTCGAGTCTGTAGGTTTTCTCGTGTCTGGCTGTTTGGCTGTCTCCGTGTTTCTAGTTGTTGTCTCTGTTTAAGTGACTTATCTTTGCGTAGTGAGGTGTGATTGCCGCTGTTAGAGTGGGTAATGCTGTTTATAGTCTTGTATAGCCTGAATGTATCTGTGGAGTGGTTTAGTGTTGTTATATGTAAATTCCCTAAATGTTTCTGTTTGTTTTTCTTTAAGTTTGTTGTTTATTTCTGTGTTGAGCTATTGTATCTGCTGTTTTATGGCTTCTGTGTGTGGTTGTGTGTTATGTTTGAGGTTGTTATGTTGCCTTATGAGGTGGGCTATTCTCTAGTGTAATTTGGGTTGTATTTCCTAATGTTGCCCTTGGGTATGTATTTGTTTGCATTATTGATGATCTGATTAAATGTCTTGAGTGTTGTATTGATGTTTAAGATAGGTGTGCTGTTTAATGTGGTGAAGTGTTCCTCAGTCTGTATTTTGAACTGTTCCCAATCAACTTTCTTGTAATTTCTGTAAGTGTGCCTAAGGCTGTTGGGGCAGAGTGTAGAACGTGTTGTAATGATGATGGGCAGGTGGTCTGATGACAGTTGTTTTTCTGTCCTCCAGTGTGTATGTGTTGCTAGTGAGGGGGAGCAGAACGTTATGTCTGGGGAGGAGTTTGAGTATCTTGCTTGATGTGGTATGTGTGTATGTTCTTCTGTATTGTTAAGAATGAAGAGGCTGTTTAGTTGTGTGGCTATGTTGGCGCCTCTGGTGTTGTTTTGGTTGTGCAGGTACCAACTAGTGTCTATAGCGTTGAAGTCTCCTCCTAAGATGACCTTAGTGAGAGAGGCCAGATTGTGTAACTGTGGATTTTAATTGGCTGGCACCTGAGGTGAACTATCTGGTGAGATGTAAATGTTGATGAGTGTGGTGTTGTGTTTTGCGCGTGTTTTAATGTTAACTGCCTATATTTTTATCGTGTTATCTGCTTGGATTGTGTTTGTAATATTTTAGGTGGCATCAGTGTAGCTAATGCTTTTACGTATGTAAGTGATGAGTCCACCCCCGTGACCCCCAGTACAATCTTGACGGATCGCCGTGAAGTCAGGGATGGTGGGTGTTTTGTGTGTGCGTTTTAGTTTTGTTTCTTGTATAAGTGTTTTGTGAATGTTTTGTTTGTGTACGAATTCCCTAAGCTGCATGATTTTGTTTGTGAGGCTATCTCTTTCTCTCTCTCTCTCTTGCTGTGCGCGTAGGCATGAGTGAGTATGTGATAACTCACAGATGTAGTGGGGTTGGGGTTGTCAGATTTTGTCCCGCATTCTGCCGGACAAAATTTTTTCTGAATTTTTTTAAGACCAAATGTTTTTTAAATTGAAACTAGATTTCTTCAACGGTTACAACAAACAAAATTGGAAAAAATTTATTGAAATAATGCTTAATAATGCTTGATTTTTTGATCAAATGCGGGACATCTGGCAACCCTAAGTGAGGTATTTGTTTGTGAGGTAACACTTTTGGTACCTCGGAACATTTAAAAATTTACATAAAAAATCTAGAAAAATTTTTAATGTCGGAAAAAAGCTATGTTGGTTCTGATTAGGGTAGGTTACGCAAGGTTAGGTTAGTTAAGGTTTGGTTAGATTAGGTTAGGCTAGATTAGCGAGTATCTCACTATTTAATGACGTAAGAGGAAAACACTTATCACGCTCGATTTCAATAAGATTAGGTTAGGTTAAATTAGGTATTACACACACATACATACACACACACACAGACCACACACATGTGTGTGTGTGTGTGTGTATGTGTGTGTTTCTCGACTTTTCCACCATCCCGTTATTTTTTGTATATCAAAACACTTGTTTAACTATTTAATAATGATAGAGGTCATAATAAATTCAGTCTACAGTCAAAGTAATTAATGGTAAAAGATTGTGGTTTAATTGTATAGAAGAATATATATTTGTGTGCATGTTGCTCATTATTCATTTATCTGGTTATATTCAATCTCATGTCTTCTTCCGTTATTCACTCGTAAACATTACGCGTTTGCTATGACTTTCCAATTTTACAACTTGTTTATAAATAAAAAAGTGTTACCATATATTTACAGTCCAATAAAATGTCTTGGGAATCTTGACAGCGACTGTACATTTTTTCTTACTAGATATAGGTATGGGCTGTCACTCTTGTTCTTTAGAGATACATTGAAAATTATATTGGTAAAAAGGATACAGTGCAATACCGACTTAATTTTAGTGTTGGAAATCTAATTAATTAAAAAAAAAAAATCCAGCTTGGTAAAACTAATTTTATTATCAATGAAAATCAAAATAGTTTGTCACTCAAGATTAATTAATCCTCAGATTAATTTTTTTCAAGATTTTCACTCCAGTTTTAATATAAATTTTCAGTTACAGCTTTCACCTACTCAACTGGTGAACTCTGAAACAATCTTCCTCAATCCATTTTCCCCCCCCCTCTTTATGACCTCCAATCTTTCAAACGCAGAGTGTCTAGACATCTTCAAAACCCTGGACTTTGATTTTGGCTCTCTTCTTCTCCTATAGGTGGGGGTGGGGGAGAGCGCCTTTGCGGCCATTCGCCCATGGCCTCTCCTTCCTGCCTAAAAAAAATTTCCTTACACCTTTTTCTGGAATGTTTGTAATTCACCCACACGTGGGTGAAGTATATAGTTTTGGTTCTCTCAAACACCCTCTGAGAGCTGATTTTAAGAACACTGGTGGGATTAATATGAAGGGTAGTAGTACTTATATAAGAGAACAATTAAAGTGGTCCATCTATTGAAATCAACACAAGAGGTTAAGATATTAGCCTAGTTAAATTCTTATGGTTAGGTTGATTTGGGAATTAGGATGGTATCCAACTTTTGTAAAACACATTCTCTCACTGCGCAGAGAAGTTTTTATACTTTACTGATTCTGAGTGGGTTAGAAGCAATGCTCCTGCCTAATGCCTAAAAGATTTAGGATTCACCTTCTGGATAAATTCAGTTGTGGTGCAAGCTCGCACAGGGACTGAAATGGTGGCCACATACAGGTCGAGTAGGGATCTAATGGTCCATTTGTTGCCTCATAATTGGCTTTCAACATGAATCCCTGCATTTCCTCGATCCTGGTGGACATTGTTCGGACTGTGATTCCTGTCGTATGCCTCGCCAGAGGAGAAACGATCGTACTAAGTAAGCAAACCACTCAATTGTTTCAGCGGAATATTTGTATTTACCACTCGATGAGCTATCCATTAACTTCCATTAAACCCTTTACCCTGATCACTTTCTGAATAAGCACTATGCTCATCCCGCTAGTAAGTGAAATAAGTTTTAGATCGTAAATGGTACACTAGTCTTATGTTTGAAGTTGATTTGGTGTCATGCATCGTCAAGTCCATTTTGTCTTTTGTTAAAGGAAATAAAACATTTCGAAATTGCAGATTTTACAATTTATGCTGTATACGTGATGCTGTGAAAATAGAGCCTTTTATTTTTGAGTCGCATAAAGAAATGTGGTGAGATGAACCCTTACCACTAGTATTCGTTACAAACTTTATTTGGATTCCATAGGTTCATTCTTTAACCAAATGAACGACAAACAAAACTGTAGAAAAGTCATTTTCATTTTGGAGTGAATTACTTCCCTTATGGCAAAGATGATGAGCAGAGGTTTTACAAAGTTGCCTAAACAGAATTAAAAATTTGTTTAATCAATCAATATTTCTTACAGCAGGGCTCTGTCCCTTTATCGTTCATTTTTTCAGTAAATTAGTATCTGACTGTCCGAGTTGCATGAAAATGTGTTCTTTCCTCGAAGGTACGAGTGAACAGTCAAATTCTCATGGAGAAGCCATGCCTTACCGTATCTTTTTAATTCATCCTGGGGTAGTTCCCACTAGATCAACAAGATTAACGATGTTGGAACCGTTCATTGGCAGATTGGGTAGCTGTTCTATGCGTCCAAATGATGTAGCGACCCGTAGTTCACGTTACATGACTTTGCCTTTGCAAAGGAAATTAACACCCCAAATATTTTTGCAACTGTAGTTCATCCATGAAAATACAGTACACTTCAAACAGTTATAGTATAAACTGACACAGTCTTCATTTGTGATTAAAATTAGACGTTGAAAATATTATTTAGACTTAATTCGAAATGCTTCATGCATTATGCACAAAATTAATTCGAGGAATTTTGCTTATTGGTATCTGCCATATTAAAATAGATTTGATAAGGATTATTCTGTATAGTTAAAGGAGCACGTTTTGTGAGGAAAATAAAATATAAATTTACTGATGACTCCAGTTTAAGGGATTTACGAAACCAAGATTTTTTCGCATAAACAACATTTTTGAGGACGTTCAGTTACTTTGAGCATGCGGTGACCAAAAAGTATGCAAATGAATAGTTTACGCGTTCCAGTCACGTCTTGATATTGTGACGTGATACAAAGCCTAGTTGGTTTCTTCTAGTTTTACTTAATTTAATATTATATATATATATATATATATATATATTAGGGTGTCTCTTATTTTCGAAGTGTTGAATTTTTTAGGTTGCGCCCCCTCAACCAGTTCCATTGGTTGAAAAAACCTCACATATAAAATCGTTTTTGGATTGAACAATTTTTAGAGGTCGCCCCCGCTTATTAAAGTTCATAAAATATAGCTATTATTTATGCAATTAATATTTGAAATTACTAGCAGTTGTCAAGTACACTAAACATATGTTTTTAATTAATTAATCATCATATTTATGATGAATTCAATTAAATGAATATATTAGAGATAATTGTCAAGTTTGTAGCTGAAAATATTGCTTGATAAGACAAGATCAACCTGTTTAAACATGTTTCATCAAGAATGCTCCAGATTATGTTGCAATTGTTTATTTGTCATCATTCACTGTTCTGCTGTCATAAGTAAAAGGTGTGTAACTGTGTATCACTATACTTCTTTTTTGCTATTATCAGATAATAAACTATGTTATTTATATTTTTCACAATTATTTATACTGATTTTGTTATTAGTGTTTGAAAAAAATTTAATGAATTTAATGAAAAAATTAGAATTTATGCTCTTATACACATATTATGAAGTTTTAAACAATGTTGCTATTTGTCACAAAGAATTTAATTTAGTTCAATGGAAATTTTACCTGACATGTGTTTCATGATCTGTGTTTCATGATCATGAGCTTTGGTTTGGACGCTTCAGATTACAACATAAACCAACATTCTATCCATCGCCTTCGAAATAAGAACCGAGCTCGTCATGCTAAAGAACTTAAGGAGCATTTCCATGGAGAATGTTCTATGACAGTCCACTGGGATGGCAAGATGATGGAGGACCTCACCTCGCACAAGCACATTGATCGTCTCCCAGTACTTGTGTCAGGACCTGGTGTTGAACAGCTGCTTGGTGTCCCCAAAATCCCAAACTCAACTGGAGAAGCACAAGCTGAAGCCGTCTTTAACTGCCTGAATGAATGGGGAATTACAGAGAGAGTAAAAGCAATTTGTTTCGATACAACAGCTTCAAACACGGGTCAATATAGTGGAGCCTGTGCTCTCATCGAAGCAAAATTGGGACATGATGTTTTGTACTTGCCTTGTAGACACCATGTTTTAGATTTATTGTTGGGAGCTGCATTTGAAGCAACATTGGGATCTACATCAACTGGTCCAGAGATATTGATCTTTAAGCGTTTTCGTGACAATTGGACTTCTGTTGATCAAAGCCAGTTCCAAACAGGTGAGACAGACACGATTACTAAAGAAGCAATTATCCAGTCTAAAACTGAACTAATTCAGTTTGCTAGATCCCAGGCACCTATGCTACGGGATGACTATCAAGAACTTTTGGATCTGTCCATCATCTTTCTTGGAGGTGTCCCCAATAAAGGCATCAAGTTTCGTGCACCAGGTGCCATGCATCGAGCTCGCTGGATGTCCAAAGCGCTCTATTCTATCAAGATGTGGCTTTTTCGAAACCAGTTCAACATGACTAAGACTGAAGAACGAGGAATTCGAGATCTTTCCCTTTTTTCTGTTCTCATCTATAAGGCTTGGACAACATCCTCACTCCCTATTGAAACCCCATTTAATGACTGGCTCCTTATGAGGTCATTGATTAATTATCCTAACAAAAAGATTTCTGATGCAACTAAAAAAAGCTCTCTAACCACTTATGGTACCTGTCTGAAGAAGCAGTTGGTCTTGCTTTCTTTGATGAGCGAATTACTACAGATGTAAAGAAACGCATGGTAAAGGCATTAGAAATTGAGTCCACTGATAGACCACCCAAACGTCCTCGGATTCCTGAATCGACCTTCTGCTCTGGTGAAGGACTACACCAACTTGTTACAAGAAATACTAGAGAATTCTTTACTAAGCTGAATTTGCCAGAAGGATTTCTGAACAAGGCACCCAGCACTTGGACATCCAACTGTGAATATTTAAGGGCCAGAGCTATTGTTGCACTTGAATCGACCTTCTGCTCTGGTGAAGGACTACACCAACTTGTTACAAGAAATACTAGAGAATTCTTTACTAAGCTGAATTTGCCAGAAGGATTTCTGAACAAGGCACCCAGCACTTGGACATCCAACTGTGAATATTTAAGGGCCAGAGCTATTGTTGCAGCTCTATCTGTTGTAAATGACCGGGCAGAACGTGCAGTAGCTTTAGTTCAAGAGCTGAATAAGAAATTGACAGTGGGGGAAGAGCAGCTCCAGTTCCTGTTCCAAATTGTTGCAAAACACCGCCAGAGTCACCCAGTTCCATCAAAAACTGTTCTTCTCAAAAATAACCATCAATGAGGTCGCACCTTAAAATACACCATATTGTATAATCATTGTATATTAAATAAATGTTGTATAAGGAAATAATGCTAATTAAAGTAATTAAAGTATGTAAATAGCACTGGCATTTTGAATTTATCTCTATATAATAAACTAATGGTTTTTTTTTGTAGCAATGCTTCATTGCTGATTGTATATAAAAAAAGAGCCAGGAAGGATTTTGGATAGGAGAAAAAGGATTGGGATAAAGAAGGATTGAGGACCAAAGGATGGATTATAACAACATCAAGGATAGGTTAGAAAAGGATCAATGATAAATAAGAAGGCCTATACTTATAAAAACGAATCAAACTAAAAAAAGAAGGAAGGAATTATGTGTATAATGAGCATAATCATATGTCAGGAGCTATTATGCCATGGTCACCATTTTTATTAGCCGGGGGCGACCCCTAAATATGAGCCAATTTGTGTCAAACTTTCAAGTTTTAGTTTTTATGCTAAATGGAACTATTTTAGGTGGCGCAGATAAAATAATTCAACATTTCAATTTTTGACTACCCAATAAGAGACACCCTAATATATATATATATATATATATATATATATATATATATATATTATCTGAATGTGTTCTATTGTATTCCGAGTATGAAAAGGACTTGACAAAAGACATTTTTCTATCTCTTTCGCGTATACAATTTTTTGGGGGGTTTCATTTATTATGGATAATGTTGCCTCTCAAAAGTTTAATAACATTCAGCATACACTGTACTGATTAAACTGAAAGTTCATCTGCCAGATATAATACATTCTAATTTTATATTCTATTACTTTATCTTCTAATTGAAGCGAAACATTAATTTTCATACAATGTTAAGCCAAAATCACGTGAACTGATTTTAAGATTAATAACATTCTCGCCTTTTATATTTGCAATATAAGTGCATGTATATATGTCAAGGGATAAATTACATATTGTACATTGTGTGTGTGTCGTATAAAATTGTGCACTTTGCAAATAAAAATGCACACAGTCCATAAATTTACAAGAGGTCCTGTGCTACAAAAACACAGATAACAATGACACCAACGATGTAAACACTAAATAAAGGCTCTGTTAACGGGAAACTATACTAAAAATACAGGCTAATGACTTTCGAAACAAGTGGTTGAAAATTTAATGATTTCAATAATTACTCCAGCTACCTTTCATGTCAATAACTGTGCCCAATCTTCGGGACAGAGATTCTACGAGTTCATGTTTTCTGCGCATTTCCCACTCGTTTTTCTTCGTGGTTCAAATTGCACCCTCTGGGGCGGCCAGTCTACTGAAGAACCTGAATAAATGGGCATTCATTAAAAATCCTAACTTTTGTGGCGTATGAATCGGTGATCAATCATGCATGAAGAAAATTTCAGCCAGAAAGAACGTCTTCACTGTTGACAACAAAATAACTTAAACGTCTTTTATTGTAACGCGCGTAGTATTAGAAATAAATTAAACGAATTTAAGGCGATAATTTATTCCGGTAACTACGATATAGTTGCTATCACTGAAACGTGGTTAAATACCGTGACTCGGAACTTGTTGGGGGAATTTGATATACCGGGTTTTAAACTCTTTACTAATGATAGGTGACATAGGATTGGTGGCGACGTTTTGCTGTACATTCGTAATTCCCTTAGGGCTATCGAGGTTAAGATAGATTTTCCGGCAGCAATTAATGCGATATGCGTTGAAGTTAGGGCGCGTAGTATTAGTTTTAATTTTGTTGTTGTTTATAGACCTCCCGTTCAACCCCTCGATACCGATACTAGATTTTACTCACTTCTTGGTAACTTTATTGACAATCGGAATAGTATAATTGTCGGAGACTTTAACTGCCCTAATGTTAATTACGAGACTTTTACTGGTAATGAGGAGGGTTTGAGATTGATTGAATTTATGGAAGATAATTTTTTACGACAGATGGTTACCGAACCAACGCGCGGTGACAATATTTTAGATTTGGTGATAACGAACGACGAAAATATAGTCGAAGGTTGAGAAGTAGGCGAGTTTAGGATGTAGTGATCATCAAATTCTTAGGTTTAAGTTACCGATAGAAAACACTAAGGATAGTAATGTAATAGAAGTCCCTGATTTTCGTAGGGCCAATTTTGATAGTTTTGCGGATAGGATGAGAGTAGTGGACTGGGATAACTTATTTATGGGTAATGACACAAATTTGCATTGGGAGGCGTTTAAAGAAAGTTCTATCAATATTGAAAGGGAGTTTATTCCTCGTAGGCCCAAGCGCGCTAGAAATCATGGTAGGCCCAAGTGGTGGACTAGGGAAATAGGCGAGTTCATAAACGAGCGTAACAGAGCGTATAGACTTAATAAGCGTAATGACATGGCAGCTAACTTTAATAGATATATCGAGCTTAGACGTCAGGTTAAAAGATCAGTTAGGAATGCTAAGCGTAATTTAGAGATACTTATAGCTGCGAATAGTAAACATAATCCAAAAAAGTTTTTTGAATACGTCAATAATCGTAAGCCGATAAAAGATAACATAGGCCCTCTAGTGGATGTTAACGGCGCTTTGGCTTCTGACGCTCAGGGGATGGCGGGTATTTTCAATAACTTTTTTGCGACAGTTTTTACCATAGAAGACGTAAATAATGTCCCCGACGTGGATGATATCGTTCCATTTAGTAGCGAGGCTATTTTGGATGAAATAACTGTTTACGAGGGTGAGATTGCACATTATATCGATAGGCTAAAAGTTAGCAAGGCTCCAGGCCCTGACGCTTTTTATCCCAGACATTTGAAAGATTTGAAAGACGTTATCGTAGGCCCCTTAACAAAGATTTTTAATCAGTCACTCGAAACGGGGATTATTCCTGAAGACTTCAAATTAGCTAACGTCACGCCTATTTTTAAAAAAGGCGACCGCACAGTAGCTAGCAATTATAGGCCCATTAGTTTAACGTTAATTGTCGGTAAACTTTTGGAATCCATAGTTAGGGATCGTATCATTGATCACTTAGAAAGTAGAGATTTGATTAATAGTAGTCAGCATGGGTTTCGACGCCATAGATCTTGTTTAACTAATTTGTTAGAATTTTATAACGAAATAGTGCGTGAACACGATAGGCATAGAGCGGCTGACGTTATTTATTTAGATTTTAAAAAGGCGTTCGATACAGTTCCGCATAGCAGATTAATTGCGAAGGTTAAAGCGCACGGTGTACGCGGTCAGGTAGCTAACTGGTTAGAGGAATGGCTTCGTGCTAGGAGACAGAGGGTCGTTGTTAATGGTAGTGAATCGGGGTGGTTGGATGTAGGTAGCGGTGTCCCACAGGGTTCAGTGTTAGGCCCATTGCTATTCGTAATTCATATTAACGACATAGATGTAGGATTGACTAGTAACGTGTCAAAATTCGCGGACGATACTAAAATAGGCGGTAAGGTTGTTAACGAGGACGATGGAAATAGGCTCCAAGACGATGTAAATAGGATTATGGAGTGGAGGGATAAGTGGCAGATGCAATTTAATGTAGAGAAATGTAAAGTTTTGAA
This sequence comes from Bathynomus jamesi, assembly GCA_023014485.1. Taxonomy (NCBI): domain Eukaryota; kingdom Metazoa; phylum Arthropoda; class Malacostraca; order Isopoda; family Cirolanidae; genus Bathynomus; species Bathynomus jamesi. Next base: position 133,488 of record JAJOZX010000022.1, read on the forward strand.
TATAGGTTCTCGCAACAATAATTACACGTACACGATGGATGATAGAGAGTTAGCGAGCGTTGACGAGGAAGTAGATTTAGGCGTACGCGTATCTAAGGATTTAAAAGTTAGGAACCAGTGCCTGGAGTCTTGCGCAAAAGCTAATAGGGTGTTAGGTTTCATAGCGCGTAATTTCGAATTTAAATCGAAGGGTATTATATTGCCCCTTTACAAGTCCTTAGTCAGGCCTCATTAGAATATGCCGTTCAGTTTTGGTGCCCGTATTTGCGTGAGGATTAGAAAGGGTTCAGCGTCGTGCCACGAAACTAATTCCGTCATTGCGCAACAAGCCTTATGAATATAGGATTAAAGAGTTAGACTTGCATTCACTCGAAACTAGGAGATTAAGGGGGGAGCTTATTGAAGTTTTCAAAATCGTTAATAACATCGATAATGTAAATTTTGACAAACTGTTCACTTTCGATAATAGCAATACTCGTAATAACGGATTTAAGTTGCGTGGCAGACGTTTCATTACTAATATCGCTAAAAACTTCTTTACGTTTAAAGTAATTGATAAATGGAATAATTTTCCCGCATCAATCGTTAATTCTACCAGCGTTAATATGTTTAAGAACCGTTTAGATAGTCATTTTAAAAATATTAACGTTAAAAATATGAAAATAAAAACCCACTCTAATAGACAGAGTTTATTTTCACGACAGTTTCGACGCCCACTGGCATCCTCCTCGGGTGGATACAGAAACACGAATGAACCAAAACAAGAGGGAAAAACAGTCCAGGGACCGACCGTTAAGAAATTCGCACCTAGGTTAGATCCCATTCTCCCGACACCGGAAGGGCATTTTCATTAAGTACATTCGCGCAAATTTAAAACTATCTTCCTGTTCTAAACATACAGATTTTATTATATTTTCTTACATAATTATTGAATTTATTATTAATTTTATTACATTTAATATTGCATAATTATTTATTAACGAAATTATAAATTTATTATTACATTGGTTATTACATTATTGTTTATTATACAGAACTTATAAACCGAAAAACGAATGAAAAAAGCCGATTAGGAAACAAATTAGAGAAATTCGCACCTAGGTTAGATACCGTTCTCCCGACACTGGAAGGGCATTTTTATTATAGGGTCCGCTTATAAGTACATTCCCACAAATTAAAACTATCTTCTTGTTCTATACATACAGATTCTAATATTTTGACATAATTACTGCATTTATTATTACATTTACATTTTTTTAACATTTATTATTATTACCTTTACCCTAATTATTAAATTTATAATATTACCTTTATTATTACATCTGTTGCATTTATATTTATTTCCACATTTATTACTTCCATTATTACATTTACTAAAGGCGAGTAAGGAAACATTCCAATCCAGAGACATTTAAGAAATTCACACTTAGGTTCGAACACGTTCCCACGACTCCGTAAGGGATTTTTTGACCAAGAATCTCATTAAAGGGTCTAACTTATAAGTACCTTCGCATAAATTAAAATTATCTACTTTTTCTATACACACAGATTCTATTATTTTTCTTTGACATAATTATTACATTTATAAAGTACCTTACTTGATTCCCAATCTATAGCATGATTATTTTGGCTGGCCTGATAAAAAATGGCATTATTAGTATTACAACTTCTGAAGGCATATTTGTGTTCTTTAATACGGGTTTCAATATTTCTTCCAGTTTCTCCCACGTATACTAAATCACAACTTTTACAGGGAATGCTGTAGACACAGGCTTGTTCCTCTTTTGCCACGTTATTCCTAACCAATTTACTTTTCACGGTAGACGAATATTTGAACGCCAAAGCAAACTTAAAATCTTTCGTCAACGGTTTTACTCTTTCTAAGCCGGCAATGTAAGGCAAACTCACATATTGTTTTTTAACTGAAGGTTCCCGACGGGCATAAAAAGATTTTCTGGCTTTAAAATACGCCTTTCTGATAAACCACTCGGGATATTTTAAATCCTTAAAAATGTTCCAAATCTTTGAATTTTCCGGGTCCAGCAAATGTAGGCTACAAATCCTGAGTGCTCTTAGAAACATGGAAGAAATAATTGAGCTTTTAACCCCTTCATCATGATATGAAAAATAATGAATGTACGAATTACAATGAGTAGGTTTTCTATAAACCGTGAAATTGGGTTTTCCGCTTTCGTTTTCGCTTTCGTGTTTCTGTATCCACCCGAGGAGGATGCCAGTGGGCGTCGAAACTGTCGTGGAAATAAACTCTGTCTATTAGAGTGGGTTTTTATTTTCATATTTTGACCTTCACGTAGAAAAAAGTGAAGTTTTTTTGCATTTAATATTAACGTTTAAAATAAAAAAAAACAATTAGCAACAGGAGCTCTGGGGGTGGTGGTTGAGGATGAGTCTGTTGACGATCAATGCCAGCTTGTGACATGCCAGCGTGTGATGCCAGCAATAAAATTATTAAAAAAAAAATTAGACTAACACGAACGTAGATTTAGCTCGTAGAGTAAACTAACTCACTTTTTGTTATACTCTACCTACTTTTTTTTTTTTTAATCCTCTCTTTACTTGCATGTCTGTCGTTTGCATGGTATGACAGTGAGTTAAGACTGTGTTTGCATGGTTTGTAAGCGTTCTTATTTTACTTCTTTTCATCTTTCACCCCTCTCCTATTCTCTTCGACTATTTTTCCGACTTGTCGGCAGTGGCCGGCGGATGATGATGGGGAGTCTTTCTTTCTCTTTTTCTGAATGAATGTTAACCCACGAATGATAGGTTTTGCTACTTACTTAACCCCCTTATTCTCCTCTTTTAACCCCCTCCTCTTTCCTTTCTCTCGGGCTAACCTTAAAGTGGATCTTAGGGTCTTTGTTAGCCTTAGCTTCTGTAGATCTGTAGACCTCTAATATTTCAAGATGCGGATTAGCAGTGAAGAGTCCTTCTGGCCTTCTCATTTCTCCGTCCCCAGATATTCGTCGTGACATGACCAATTCTCGTTTCCTCTACAACATTCTCTGGTGAAGTGTGTTGATAATCCTTTAGCAATGGATACGTCCGTGGTTAGTCTAACCAAATGTTTTACATCAGCAAAATTAACTGTGTTCCAGAAATCTATATCTTTGTCCCAATGTCCTGCAAACGCCAAACGACAATTCATATGGTTGTTTTTAATATTTCTTTAACTTCCAGCATCCGATGGTGTACAGTTTCTTCAGGGAGACGATTCCCAGTGTTCTTAGATTGTAAAAGGGTGTTCTCTCGCTATAGCTGCAATATCTGCACCGTTGATCATCTCGCAAATTTCCTTCTTGCAGTTTTCGGATTCATCTTCGTATAGTTTTTACATGATAACCAAGGCCATCCGTAATGTCACTTCTCGCTGCTCCTTATTCATAGATGCCGATCATTTTATCCCTCATCTTAACTTTTTTACAGTGGTAGTCATTCACCTGCCAGAAGAAAATAATTATAAGAATGAGTCTTTTAAAATTTATATATATTAATTATTATTATTATTATTATTATTATTATTATTATATTAATGGCCTTTTTTATATTAAATGTTTCCTTTCTTTTATGTTGATGTGTATTAAACTGTTTGTTGTTTATAAACCACAAACTAGTGATTTGATTACTTCATTGATTAAGTTTTATTTTTCTACTTGTCCGATGATCAAGACAATAATTTCAAATCGGAAATTCAAATTACTGGAAAAGATTTTCCAAGATTACAGTACTTGATAAATTATAATTATAGTAACTAAAATTATATAAATATAATTTGTTTCATTATATATCCCCAGTCACTGACTTTATATATGTTTGACGGTGACATTTCAAGTTTTACTTAAATCTTTGTAATTCTTACAAAAAAAATTAAATTTTAGTAACGATTTTTAAAATTATTTTAAGCTTCAGTAGCGAATTATTTAAAAAACTTATTATTTAAAAAACTATATTGGAGAAAACCAAAACATTTAATATATATATATATATATATATATATATACAGGGTGGGCCGTAAGTTTCCATACATAGGAAAAATAAACATTTTTTTATGGACAACCATTTTTATTTATATAATATGCTCTACATGGTTGCCATTGTTTTGAAAACACATTTCAATACGTGTTCCCCACTGTTGATGAACACGCATTAGCACAGTTGACGTTATGCTTGTAATGGCGTTGGTGATACGTTCCTTTAGATGATTTATGTCTCGTATCTTTTCCTGATACACCATGGCCTTCAAGTGCCCCCAAAGATAGAAATCAAGGGGGGTGAGATCTGGGGATCTGGGAGGCCACTCCACAGGACCACGCCGACCAATCCAAGCATCCGGAAACTGCTGATCCAAATACCGACGCACGTGAAGACCATAATTTAAATTTTCCTATGTATGGAAACTTACGGCCCACCCTGTATATATATATATGATTTTTATGATTCAGAAGAAATAGAACATGTGAGGGTACAATTAAACACCCTGTTCAGTGCTACCCTCCCAACTCGTAGAGGTAATTCTAGAAACGAGAATACCCTGAAAGACATTATAAATAAAGTGTCGACCCTCCGGGATAATGAGAACAATATTAACTTTTACGTTACTAACTTCCATAGAATGCCGGTAATCTCTATGGATGACGTAGACGTCTCGCTGCTCCTCAATCAGTATAATGAGGTACAAAAGTCGATAGTTGAATTGAAACACCAACACGTGGTGTCAAATCAGAAAAACGTGATTTCGCTAGAACAATTCCGGTCAGAGTTAGATGCGTTGAAAGAGACGCTCCTCCCAAAGCCCAGTTACTCGGAAGTAGTTCAGCAAGTCAGATCTCCAAGAAGCGCGTCGGGCAGCGAAGGAAACGAAATCCCCGCCTCCAACTCCCTCCCTGAAGGTGGGGTGGAAATGCAGCATGAAGGGGTAGCGGTCAACCCACCTCCCGGTCAGGAAAGGACCCCTGCTCCCGATTTCACAATGAGGAACAGGGACGGTCCAATGCCGAGAGACGAGGCATCATTGCTCTCCTCCCTGCCTCCCACTGCAGAGGAGAGGCGTTCGATTACGTCTCGCTCGGTGCGCAGTTTCCTCCCCCTCCCACCGAAGAAGGAGGGGCACGTGCGGCCGTCAGGTTATAAATACCGCTAACAGACCATCACCAAGCCACAGAGTAAGAGAGGGGTCTCCTATCACCCAAAGGTTGTGCCGCCCATCCCCCAGGCAGGCGAACCCTGCCTCAGGGAGATCGAGGGAGGAGCACGGGTGGGTCACTGTTAACAGACGCCCTTCCCGAAGGTTTCCTCAACCGGTCTCCGCCGCGAGGCCACCGATGGGGAATCTCACCCTCTTTGTGTCGCAAATTCAGCTCTCGAACGAGGCAAGCGATATTCGACACATGATGGAAGAAGTCACTGGTGAGCGCAGTATATTGATAGTTAATAAACCAAACACGAAATCTCCATATTATAACTCATTCAAAGTAATAATTAAAGGTGTAAATGCGCATTTCAACCCGTATAATATGAGTCAATGGCCAGACGAGGCAAGCGATATTCGACACATGATGGAAGAAGTCACTGGTGAGCGCAGTACAGTATATTGAGAGTTAATAAACCAAACACGAAATCTCCATATTATAACTCATTGAAAGTAATAATTAAAGGTGTAAATGCGCATTTCAACCCGTATAATATGAGTCAATGGCCAGACGGTATTATTGTTGAGTTTATTCACTTTTCCAGGAGATTTGATAACAGGCGAAATAATAACAATAATAATAATAATAATAATAATAGGCGCCCAAACGGTAATGCCTGAAAGTTGTACTGTGTATAATAATAATAATCTTACTAATAATAAATTTTCTATCAGTCATGGCGGTGCTACTGTAGTATGCGGTCTACCTACGATTCGGCGGTCTACCTTTTAATTATAGCTTCTTATCTTGTTTACTAATTGTTTGTTTACGTCCCATTGTCAATCGCCCTTGACGATTGGTTAGGTTTAGTCATGATATTTTCGTTAGTTTTAACGAAAATATCATGATTAAACCTAACCAATCGTAGGTAGACCGCATACTGCAGTAGCACCGTCATGGCGGATAACTTGTTGAAAATAGTTTCATATAATGTAAGGTCAGTGAGGAATTCAACTGTAGATGTTCATAAAATCTTCGACAGTGCAGATTTGATACTCCTGCAGGAGGAGCACTGGCTACCTAAGCAAGAGCTAAAATTCCTCTCTACCATCCATGATGACTTTATGTACCATACGTCATCAGCAGTAGACTTGTCAGATGAATTAATGTACGGTAGGCCTTTTGGTGGTGCTGCTTTCTTAATGAGGAAAAATTTGTCAAAACATATAAAATTTTTAACAAGCGATAATGTAAGGTTGTTAGGCATTGAATTACAAGTGAACAATGATTGCATATTAATTGTAAACTGCTATTTACCATACAACAACGGCAGTAATCTAGATGAATACAATGATTTGCTGTATAAAATTAAGTCATTATCAGATAACCCCAAATATTCTCACTGTATAATAATGGGGGACTTTAACGCACATGTGAACTCGGAATTCTTTGTAGAATTGGGTAACATGTGCGAGTCGGCCAATTTAAGTATAAGTGATGTAGAGGTATTAGGGGTAACCAGTGGTAATTTTACATACGTTAGTGATATGAGTGGTACCACCAGGTGGATTGATCATTGTCTCACTAGTAATAATCTAAAAGATCGAATTGTTAGAGTTCATATTCTGCATGATTTCCTTCTTTCTGATCATAGACCATTAGAAATATTAATTAACTTTACCAATTTATGCGCAACACGACTTAAGAAGAACTCAATAGGTAAGAATAATCGCGTCGATTGGTCCAATGTTAATATGCAGCAGAGAATAGAATACAAAGACAGAACAAGTCACCTTTTTAATAATTTAGAAATTTTACATCTTGCCTGTAATAATCCTTGCTCAAATGATTCTCACTGTAAACTCATAGATAGGTATTATAGTAAGATAATATCTCTGTTAAGAGAAGCAGGAAGCCCCCTGATTAAATCTTACAACTATCATACTAAGATTATTCCTGGATGGAATGATTTTATTGCCCCCCTGAAGAGGGAATCGAAAGACGCCTATGATTTGTGGTGCTTTCATGGTAGACCCGGATTAGGACCAGTATACATGAATATGTGTAGAAGTAGGAGTCAGTATAAGGCGGCCATAAGGCGATGTAAACAAGAAGAAGAGTCTATTCGAGCATCTAAAGCCTGTGAAGCTCGCATAAATAACGATAATAATTTTTTTGGAAATTTGTATAATCAAACGGGTGTCAAAAATGTCCTCCCTCCGACAATCGATGGGGTGTTGGGGGAGGATGAAATTGCAAAGCTGTGGAAAAACCACTATTCTAACATTCTTAATAGTGTGAGTAGGGATAATCTTAAGATAGATTGCAGCGAAACGTGGGAGGGACAAGGGAAAATACTTTGATATCATTTTCTGAAGTAAAGAGGTTAATTAAAGAGTTAAAGACTGGTCCTGCGTCAGGGGTAGATGACTTATCGAATGAGCACTTAAAGTATGCAAATGACGTAGTATGTCTGCGTATATCATTGCTCCTATCAACCTTGCTTGCTCATAGATATATCCTTGCAGACTTCATGAGGGTATATATCTTGCCCCTGGTCAAAAATAAGTACGGAGACATTCTGTCCAGCAATAATTACAGGCTTATTGCTGTCGCTTCCTGCTTCTCGAAACTACTAGAAAAACTCTTGTTACTCCGATTAAATGATTTCCTATGGAATCTAATCAGTTTGGCTTTAAAAGGTCCCACTCAACTGACCTGTGTATCTATGTACTTAAAGAAACAATATCTAAATACATTGACAGTAATTCAACTATTTATAGCTGTTTCCTAGATATAAGTAAGGCATATGATAGGGTGAACCACAATATTTTATTTGCAAAACTAGAAGACAGGAAGGTTCCCATGTCCATATTAAATTTATTAAAATTTTGATATTCCCACCAATCTTTCACTGTTAGGTGGGGCAATGTACTAGCCGAGTGTTTTGGCTCCTCTTGCCGGGTGAGACAAGGCTCCTTGCTCTCCCCTATGCTGTTTAATGTGTATATTGATGGATTAATTGCTTCGCTTAACGAGGCAACAGTGGGATGTTGTATAGATAACACAAGGATAAATAACTTAGTTTATGCCGATGATGTGGTGTTAATAAGTCCCTCTGTTAAAGGTCTGGATCGGCTACTAAAAGTCTGCGAAGAGTATTCGCAGAAACGCGATATTCTTTTTAATGTTACAAAAACTAAGGTTATGCAATTTCATCCTAAAAGCTGTAATCAGCCAACTGATAGAATGAATGGTGAAGTAATTGAGGAAGTACAAGAGTTTAAGTATTTGGGTCAAACTATTACCAGCTCCTTCAGTGATGACTCGGATATAAGAAAACAATCTCGAAGCCTGTGTGCTAAAGCGAATATGACCATAAGGAACTTTCGATTCTGTACAAGTGAAGCTAAAGACATTCTCTTTCGTACTTTCTGCAGTAATATATACAGTCAGCAACTCTGGGTGAATTATAAAAAAGGTTCTGGCAGAACCCTAAATTTGCTGTACAACAGGTCTTTTAGACTCTTACATAAATTACCCCCGAGATGCTCAGCTTCGCAAATGTTTGCTACCCGCAATGTCCCGAGCTTCCCGGAGGTAACAAGACGTGCTCAACACAGTCTAATACAAAGAATTAAAAAATCAACCAACCCGATCATCCAAGCTATCCACGAGTCCTGCCATTTATCCTCTAAGCTATGGACTTCTTGGTACGAAAACGTCTGTCTGTAGCTCCACTTCGACATTACAGTATTATTTCTAATCCATTGTATATATTTCTGTCCTTAATATATGAACTGTCATTGTATTAATAATATTTGTCATATGGACTATTGTCTGCCGATAAACCTTTTCATTTTCATTTTCATTTTCATATATATAGTATCCATCGTAATATTTCTCTTAAAAAATTATGCTCTTAAACTTTGCCTTTCAAAAATATTCATAAAATTTTATTAATGTAAGATAAATATTATGACTTACTTTTGCCTCAGAACTGCTTTCATAATTCAGTTAATGTTCACTTTTCGTACCTCCAGTAGATACGAATGATAAAAGCAGTTGGTTGGTTGGTTGTTCCGTTTTACAGATTTCGTCCGAGGTCGCTGGGGACGGGCGGTATGCCAACAACTGGGAAATAGGAGTCTCCTTTAAAAGGAGAAATGGGTCGAACTTAATACATTACCCGCAACGGGTTCGTCACTGCACCTTTCTCACCCTCTCTTAGTCTGGCTTGGCTGGATTGTTAAAGGCATAACAAATTATGAAGTGTTAATATACTTACAAAGAAAATGAACGCTTGAGGTTGTTCCAATGAACATCTAACTGAGAAAAATCACTCAAAGCCTCCCACTGTTGTTAGCCGTTTTGTATCAGAGGATGTAATTTGTCCCTCAACATATTGCAAAAGAAAAAATGGGGGAAGATGCATAATCTTAAAAATCAGTAGAGTGGTGCTTTTCGCTGACCACTGTCAAAATTACAGTAATGTTCCCTTTCAGTTAGAAGATTAAGTAATAGAATATAGATATGACAGACATTTTCACAACAAGAAAGTAATAATTGAAGTATAATTTGAAGCCGAAATTATTATAATCATTACAGTGTGTGCTCAAACGTTTGAGAAGCGAACATAAATGAAAGTCTAACATAAACTGTATACTCGGAAGGGAGAAAAATACCTTATTTTGAATCCTTTTTTCCCTTTTAATACAGAATACACACACACACACACACACACACATATATATATATAATATATATATATATATATATATATATTATATATATATATTAGGTGTCTCTTATTTTCGAAGTGTTGATTTTTTTAGGTTGCGCCCCCTCAACCAGTTCCATTGGTTGAAAAAACATCACATATAAAATTTTTTTGGATTGAACAATTTTTAGAGGTCGCCCCCGCTTATTAAAGTTCATAAAATATAGCTATTATTTATGCAATTAATATTTGAAATTACTAGCAGTTGTCAAGTATACTAAACATATGTTTTTAATTAATTAATCATCATATTTATGATGAATTCAATTAAATGAATATATTAGAGATAATTGTCAAGTTTGTAGCTGAAAATATTGCTTGATAAGACAAGATCAACCTGTTTAAACATGTTTCATCAAGAATGCTCCAGATTATGTTGCAATTGTTTATTTGTCATCATTCAGTGTTCTGCTGTCATAAGTAAAAGGTGTGTAACTGTGTATCACTATACTTCTTTTTTGCTATTATCAGATAATAAACTATGTTATTTATATTTTTCACAATTATTTATACTGATTTTGTTATTAGTGTTTGAAAAAAATTTAATGAATTTAATGAAAAAATTAGAATTTATGCTCTTATACACATATTATGAAGTTTTAAACAATGTTGCTATTTGTCACAAAGAATTTAATTTAGTTCAATGGAAATTTTACCTGACATGTGTTTCATGATCTGTGTTTCTATCAGTGGCGTCACTAGAGGGGTGCGGGGGGTTTTTGTGCAGTGTTTGAGCAGAAATTTATTATTTTTTATAAAAATATCCCTGTAGTTAGTTATAACAACAAAAACATTTTTCGTAAGCCCAGCTTACATGTATCAATATACCTACAAGGCTAAAACTCTATGCTAATTTACTTTTTGAACCTTCTAATGCGCTCCGGTCAGAGCTGTCATTATTACCCAATTACAATGACGCTTCGAATCACGTGGTTTCGTCTGCACGCTCTACAAGCACGCGCTGTTGTTTTCGTTGCTGCTGGTGTTTTTATAGTCGCTGATTTTGTCAAATTTTCTGTTGTTTTAGCTACAATATTGTGGTAATTAGTATTTGTGAACCTATATCAATAACTTTTTTGAGAATGAAGTAGTAATTAAAGGAAAAGAAGGAGAAAAATAAAAAAAGGCTTCCGCTCAGTTGTTGCAGCCTCTGTCTTTATGATGTTGCAGCCTCAAATTTATGAGTATATTTCCATATGCATTTGTCTACAACTTCTACATTATTTGGGCCGTTATTGATTATGCAAACCTAATCCATTAATGTATCTCATGTAACGGTAAAGTTTAACGTTAAAATGAACATAATTTTGATGTAGTTCTTAAACGTTTTTACTTCGAATTCTATTGTTTTCTTACCGAATTTTCACTTTAACCACATGAAACTATGTAAATGTAAATACATTTAGGCTGTGCGTATGATATTGTAATTTAAAGGAGTAATTTTAATTTTGCTAGTTGTTTATGTCACTACTATTGCCATTACATTCAGTGATATACGGGAATTACGATTTACGAGTAACATTAGTACAAAAAACATTACTAAGGATTCTGTATGGTCTGGTACGGGAGGAGGTCCATGGGGGGGGGTGACACCATGAGTTACCGCACTGGGTGACACCAACCCTAGTGACGCCACTGTTTCTATTTCCAATAAAATAGCAAAATATAAATTTCTACTACAAAAATATTTATTCCTTGTTTCTTAGATTAAAAAATAATAGGAATAATAATTGAGAAAAATACGTTAGATTTATAAAATAGACCAAATTAACTTTGTTATGTCTACCAAATTTTTTTTTTTTTGTAATTTAAAAAAGTCAAAACAGTGATTTAGCCCTGCTCTACAAAACCATAACACTACATTAATATTTTGTTTTCTTATTTTGCAGATGAATACAAGAAGACCATTCTATTTGCTCGGATCTACAGTAGATGATATTAAAGGCTCAAAGCTGCCCCCATATAGGCAAGCTTTTGGTTATTTTATGCACCTCCACAGAGAGAAAAACATGACAATCCGCGATGCTCTGCGTCAATCTATTCGAGCCACAATAGTTATCTGGGATAAGGCCAATATTCCTACTCAGCAGGAACCTCGTGCCATGAAGAAGTTAGAGAATTTCTTTAACGAATGGACTTGCTTAAAGAAGCATGCTTCCAGAACAAGCCAGAGCCATAAAACCAAGGAGGCTGATTTTGTAGAGCGATTGGAAGATCTCTTTGACATCGCCCATGGAGACGCTGAGAAGCTGATCAAGAATCGTGAGGACTGGGAGTTCCTTCAACTGCAAAGACAAAAAGGTCGTCCTGGCTCAATCGGTGGTGTGGACACTGTACATCTTCACCGCACAAAAAATGCAGTCAAACGGTTGGAAGCTGAGGCAGAGAGAAAAAGAAAGTCAGAATCTTTGATGGAGGCGTCTACTAGTCAAGTTGTACTGGCTTCTTCCACATCTTCCAGCAACACTGATGAAAGTGAGAATGAGGAGGAGGAGCCCAAAGGAGCTTGTGCTTTACCAAAATCTAAGAAAAACGAGGCATGAAAAACATCATGACTATTCAGATGTCTGCTGCCCTGGATCGTACACAAATTTCCTCTAGAAAGGCAACATTTATCCTCGCAGAGGCAGCTAAAAGCTTTGGTTTGGACGCTTCAGATTACAACATAAACCAACATTCTATCCATCGCCTTCGAAATAAGAACCGAGCTCGTCATGCTAAAGAACTTAAGGAGCATTTCCATGGAGAATGTTCTATGACAGTCCACTGGGATGGCAAGATGATGGAGGACCTCACCTCGCACAAGCACATTGATCGTCTCCCAGTACTTGTGTCAGGACCTGGTGTTGAACAGCTGCTTGGTGTCCCCAAAATCCCAAACTCAACTGGAGAAGCACAAGCTGAAGCCGTCTTTAACTGCCTGAATGAATGGGGAATTACAGAGAGAGTAAAAGCAATTTGTTTCGATACAACAGCTTCAAACACGGGTCAATATAGTGGAGCCTGTGCTCTCATCGAAGCAAAATTGGGACATGATGTTTTGTACTTGCCTTGTAGACACCATGTTTTAGATTTATTGTTGGGAGCTGCATTTGAAGCAACATTGGGATCTACATCAACTGGTCCAGAGATATTGATCTTTAAGCGTTTTCGTGACAATTGGACTTCTGTTGATCAAAGCCAGTTCCAAACAGGTGAGACAGACACGATTACTAAAGAAGCAATTATCCAGTCTAAAACTGAACTAATTCAGTTTGCTAGATCCCAGGCACCTATGCTACGGGATGACTATCAAGAACTTTTGGATCTGTCCATCATCTTTCTTGGAGGTGTCCCCAATAAAGGCATCAAGTTTCGTGCACCAGGTGCCATGCATCGAGCTCGCTGGATGTCCAAAGCGCTCTATTCTATCAAGATGTGGCTTTTTCGAAACCAGTTCAAGATGACTAAGACTGAAGAACGAGGAATTCGAGATCTTTCCCTTTTTTCTGTTCTCATCTATATGAAGGCTTGGACAACATCCTCACTCCCTATTGAAACCCCATTTAATGACTGGCTCCTTATGAGGTCATTGATTAATTATCCTAACAAAAAGATTTCTGATGCAACTAAAAAAAAGCTCTCTAACCACTTATGGTACCTGTCTGAAGAAGCAGTTGGTCTTGCTTTCTTTGATGAGCGAATTACTACAGATGTAAAGAAACGCATGGTAAAGGCATTAGAAGATGAGTCCACTGATAGACCACCCAAGCGTCCTCGGATTCCTGAATCGACCTTCTGCTCTGGTGAAGGACTACACCAACTTGTTACAAGAAATACTAGAGAATTCTTTACTAAGCTGAATTTGCCAGAAGGATTTCTGAACAAGGCACCCAGCACTTGGACATCCAACTGTGAATATTTAAGGGCCAGAGCTATTGTTGCAGCTCTATCTGTTGTAAATGACCGGGCAGAACGTGCAGTAGCTTTAGTTCAAGAGCTGAATAAGAAATTGACAGTGGGGGAAGAGCAGCTCCAGTTCCTGCTCCAAATTGTTGCAAAACACCGCCAGAGTCACCCAGTTCCATCAAAAACTGTTCTTCTCAAAAAATAACCATCAATGAGGTCGCACCTTAAAATACACCATATTGTATAATCATTGTATATTAAATAAATGTTGTATAAGGAAATAATGCTAATTAAAGTAATTAAAGTATGTAAATAGCACTGGCATTTTGAATTTATCTCTATATAATAAACTAATGGTTTTTTTTTGTAGCAATGCTTCATTGCTGATTGTATATAAAAAAAGAGCCAGGAAGGATTTTGGATAGGAGAAAAAGGATTGGGATAAAGAAGGATTGAGGACCAAAGGATGGATTATAACAACATCAAGGATAGGTTAGAAAAGGATCAATGATAAATAAGAAGGCCTATACTTATAAAAACGAATCAAACTAAAAAAAGAAGGAAGGAATTATGTGTATAATGAGCATAATCATATGTCAGGAGCTATTATGCCATGGTCACCATTTTTATTAGCCGGGGGCGACCCCTAAATATGAGCCAATTTGTGTCAAACTTTCAAGTTTTAGTTTTTATGCTAAATGGAACTATTTTAGGGGGCGCAGATAAAATAATTCAACATTTCAATTTTTGACTACCCAATAAGAGACACCCTAATATATATATATATATAGTGGTGGACCAGATGTCAGTTTTTCAACATCTGCGGGTGCGGATCTTTAATTTCAATATCCGCGGATGCGGATGCGGATATTTAGTTAATCTATCAATACAATATAGAATTATGAATATATGACATAATTTTTCAAATTTCGTGATATTACTATTATGGCAGGCAATGCATAAGAATTAAAATTAATATTAATATTTTCATTATGATAAAAATAATAACTTTCTCAAGAGTTTCAGCCACAGAAAATTCAATGAAACAAGTTTCATTCAATTTTCTGTGTTACCAGGTATTTATATTTTGAGGTTAATATATTTGTTTGTTCATTAATAATTAATACTTTACATGAAATGTGCATGACTGGGCCTTATAAGCTACTTTATAAGCTAATTTAATTGTAAATTGCATAATTATTAGAGGTAATATCAGCATAACATCCGCAGTCAGAAGTGCAGATGCGGATGTTAAAATTGATGCGGATATCCGCAGATGCGGATATCCGGTCCACCACTAAATTATATATATATATATAGCATGGATGTTATCAAAGAAATATGTTTGATATTTGTGACAGTTTACAAATTAATATTGGTGTAGTGATAAAGTTGATAAAGTGCAATCAACATCTCCAAAATGTATTTTCTAGAAAAAGTGAGGCTATAATGTTGTTCCTGTATTAATCAGGGGTGGGGAAACTTTTCAGTACCAAGGGCGAAAATCGATAACATAAACACCTCCGCGGGCGTCTGGCAAATTTTAAGCTTATATACAGCGTGTCCCAAAGAAATGTATACCCACTTTGTTCGATAATACCAGCTATGAGGATAATAAATATATTACTTTTATATGTTTCTTAATAAAGAATTTTCTCCTGAATCTAAATATGTAATTATTTTTATTAAAAATTGAAGAACAAAAAAGTTACAGATGTTTAAATTATAATTATTATTTTCGAGACTTCATGTGCGATATTTTCTAATATTTTAACCGACTGTTTTGAGATACTTATGTTTAGTGTTGATATTGAAGCATAAATGTTGTAATTATTAGTTAATTCAAAAAATTTACAAATTCCATGGTTAAATGACACTTTATCTAAGATGTTCGACGTCTTCCAGAACGTTGTTTTTGTAAGTTTTGCACAGTGCCGTCGGTTTCAAACTTATCTCGTATACGTGCAAAAATATTAGAAAATATCGCACATGAAGTCTCGAAAATAATAATTATAATTTAAACATCTGTAACTTTTTGTTTTTCAATTTTAATAAAAATAATTACATATTTAGATTCAGGAGAAAATTCTTTATTAAAAGACATAAAAAGTAATATATTTATTGTCCTCATAGCTGGTATTATCGAACAAAGTGGGTATACATTTCTTTGGGACACGCTGAATATAAGATGTATTTTAAAAAGCTATTTGCTGGGCTGTAAATAAATAATTTTTAGTAAATAATAAATACCTAAGCGGGCGAATTGAAATTAGCTCGTGGGCGAAATTTCGCCCGCGGGCGAGGGTTTCCCCACCCCTGCGCAGTGTATTTACTGAATAATGAATTTACATCAGTACTCAGTTTCAACCCCATTTCGATATCGATATCGAAATTTGTGTCACTGAGAATGCTATTTCGAAATTACCAGGTCACTACCGTTTCAGTAACAAAAGGTTCATTCATCAATATTTCTTCATCATTGTGTTGATATAAGTGTGCTACTTCGGTATTAATATAGTTTTTTTTTAAAGGGACCGGAACTCTGCTATAAATTTCCTACAACCTTTGCCATTTGTTACCACATCCCACCTCGTGAAAAAAAACGTCCTTCCTATTCCTAAATTTTTATCACGTAACTTCCACCTCCCGCCCCAACACACACACACACACACACACACACACACACACACACACACACACACACACACACACAAAAAAAAAAAATCAAATTGGAAAGAAAATAAAAAGATGAAATTTTCTTCTTCACATTGAAATAATAAATGAAAAGACAAAAGTAAAATATATATGTAGAAAGTCAAGATATCTAAGTGTGTGGAAGATATTCAATTAGGAAGGTATTTAATATTTAATATTTGGCTTACTTTATCCACCAACTAAGGATGTGTAGTAACCTTATCTTAATATCTATATGTATATACTAAAATTTATGTTTGAACCTTGCTACAGATAATCTCTACAGTATGTCCCTTATCTCTCTCTATATCTTTAAAGTTAATGTAAATAACCCCATTTCTCTACATTATCAAATATTTGTGAAATAGCCTCATCCTGCCGATAAAGCATACAATTTGCTTGTAAATGGCAGTTCCGCACTATATATGTAAAGGAAGGCATTACTGCCCTATTTATAATATGTATGTATTGTATTATATGTACGTATCTGTGTGTATATGTGTACGTATACAGTATATGTATGTTTCTTGTTGCACTTGTTCTATCCTTAACATGTGTATTATAATTAATATTGTTATTATTATTGTTATTATTATTATTACATGAACTGTTGCAGTCAATATATATATATATATATATATATATATATATATATATATATATATATACAGGGTGGGCGGAAGGTAGCTCCCTATTTTGGATTGGTAAAAAAATACGTATATTATCCATTTATTTCAGAAGAAATAATATGAAAAGGTAGGCATACATGGTAGGTTTTCTCTAAAATTCAATGTGGGCTCCAACTCTTTCCACCAGCTTCTGGAGCCGCCCAGGAATGGCGTCCACTGACTTTAGCAGGAACTCCGGCAGGATGGAGGACATGACTTCCCGAATTCGGTCCTCCAGTTCTTCCAATGTCCTCGGTTTGGTGCGGTAGACTTCTTCCTTTACCCACCCCCAAAGAAGAAGTCGCACGGTGTCAAGTCGGGGCTCCTGGCTGGCCATTGATGTGGACCACGACGACCCATCCAACGCCCAGGGAAGTGGGCATCCAGCCACTCACGGACAACAAGAGCGAAGTGCTGAGCGGTACCTTGCTATGTTGCGAAACGAGGTCTGGCCGGTTGTCAGCACATGGGAGAACATCGACGATCTGATATTTATGCAAGATGGCGCCCCTCCGCACTTCGCTCTTGTTGTCCGTGAGTGGCTGGATGCCCACTTCCCTGGGCGTTGGATGGGTCGTCGTGGTCCACATCAATGGCCAGCCAGGAGCCCCGACTTGACACCGTGCGACTTCTTTCTTTGGGGGTGTGTAAAGGAAGAAGTCTACCGCACCAAACCGAGGACATTGGAAGAACTGGAGGACGCGAATTCGGGAAGTCATGTCCTCCATCCCGCCGGAGTTCCTGCTAAAGTCAGTGGACGCCATTCCTGGGCGGCTCCAGAAGCTGGTGGAAAGAGTTGGAGCCCACATTGAATTTTAGAGAAAACCTACCATGTATGCCTACCTTTTCATATTATTTCTTCTGAAATAAATGGATAATATACATTTTTTTACCAATCCAAAATAGGGAGCTACTTTCCGCCCACCCTGTATATATATATATATATATATATATATATATATATATATATGGGAATGAACTCAGAATAGTTCCCTGAGTTTTTTTTTGATACACACAGACCGTGCATGGAACAAAGAACTCTTCTAGGAAAATTAAATCCACTATAGTCCGAATAAGTAATGGTAAATGACAAATACTATAGTGTTTCCTTTTTCATGATGCTAGCCCGACGTGGGCAACGGGTCACTCGCAAAGAGGTCCCAAAAGTATAGCTTCCCTCACCAGCTATCTGCAAAGCAGATAGGATCCAGCTTTGGGACAGGATCTAGGGTTAAAGCAGCCTAGCCCAGCTACATTTAGAACCTCAATATAAGCAAGAGACTCGCTGTCTTTATGTCAGATTGAATACATCAAAGAAAAAGGGGTAACTATTATATTTTTAGCCAAAAACCTCAGGGAACTATTCTGAGTTCATTCCCATCATGAAACGGACATGTTATGTGCCTTGAAAAGTGGACGCTCAATTCTGCCAGTTGAGGTTTAAGTTTTGGTGTTTGGCTAAAAATATAATAGTTACCCCTTTTTCTTTGATGTATTCAATCTGACGTAAAGACAGCGAGTCTCTTGCTTATATTGAGGTTCTAAATGTAGCTGGGCTAGGCTGCTTTAACCCTAGATCCTGTCCCAAAGCTGGATCCTATCTGCTTTGCAGATAGCTGGTGAGGGAAGCTATACTTTTGGGACCTCTTTGCGAGTGACCCGTTGCCCACGTCGGGCTAGCATCATGAAAAAGAAAAAACTATAGTATTTGTCATTTACCATTACTTATTCGGACTATAGTGGATTTAATTTTCCTAGAAGAGTTCCTTGTTCCATGCACGGTCTGTGTGTATCATATATATATATATATATTTTTTTTTCTCTTGTTCAACTTAATGTGTATCCTGTACATGTGTATATATAGAGTAGAACAATAAAATTTGAAATGAAAATAGACATTGTAGCGTATAAAAGGAATGCTAAAAAGTTGAAGCCTGGAGTAATTAAATAAAAAATTGGATTAATTAATTCTATTCTTTTTATACTTTTATTTAATCTACTGTACAGTGAGAAAAATGTCATTCTTTAAATATTATATTTCGATATAATATATTGTATTTTTTGCACAAACCAAAAGTCAAATTTCAGATAAGAAATTACACGTTTTTTACATTTAAGACGAACTGTTTGTTAATTCAGTTCGTAAAATATGTACAATAAAATTACGAATTTTTCTCTGACAAATCAACAAATAAAGTATTTATAAAGTTTTCTAAAGTTCAGTTTTGTTTTATATTCAAAATATATTTTGCAGTTGGATTACATTCTCCTAAATTGAGAAAAACTGCCAAAGTTTAACAATTGATTTACATAATATGAATTTTAATATTTATAACTGGGTATCCGGAAAAATCATCGCCCACAATTCACCGTCCACAATTCATCGCCCACAAATCATCGCTCAGGATAATTCATCGCCCACAATTCACCGTCCACAATTTATCGCCAATTTACTTTTACTGCCAGTTAAACAAACCAAGCAAATTTACCGCCATGCTGCTTGACTGCAACAAGCAAAAGCATCTGATAATATGGAATGAGGTGAATCATTTGTATTTTTGACATTTTTACGTATGCTTTCACGAAATTTTAATGCTTCAACATGTGCTGCAACACCACAATGATTGTGCTCTTTCCAAGATTTAATTATTTTGTCACTAACTGTGGTCACTCGAGCTGGGCACTTTGTTTTCTGATATTGCTCACACTTCCAATGTATTTTTTCTTTAATTTGCTTTTCTTTGTAAAACAAATGACCACTGATACATAATTTTTGCTTTCCTTTCTCTGTTTGAATAAATTGAAGGCCATTATGGGTGATGTAGCAGACACACGACACACTGTTTACTGCTTGTAACTTAACAACGACTGATTTAATTTTAACTTAAACGTGCTTGGTTATTGTGGTTTTTAGTAAATAAATATTGTTTCAAACATTTTCTTATTCATTCTTATTTTATTGGGGCGAACATATATATATATATATATATCAGAGGCGACGGCGGGGGTCAGCTCAGCCTGACCTAACTTTAAAAGAAAAATAAATTTAATTTCCTGGTCATCATGTAAAATTTAAATTTGTGTATTTCAAAGATCTATTTATTATGGTCACTTTATTAGAGCAATATAAATTTTAGAATGCCGCATTTTTTCCTTCTCTCCATGCACCGCTTCTTTGGGCAAAGTCAGACTTGTTTTATGACGCCTGAGCGGCCGAGCGCATTAAGCCACAAAAGAGGTCAGGCATCATTTCCGATGCCTTGCATCACACTTATGAAAAAAAGGAAACTTTTACGAAATTTAATTTAATTTAAAATCAACATTAGTATAGCATCTGTCAAAACAATCAGATAAGTATATAATTTTGTCAATCTATTTTTTCAAAGAAGAGAAAAGCGAGTTTTTCAGTTTACAAGTCAGGCATATTTCTAAGTGCCTAACATTACGCTGGATGGCAAATCTCATCCTCAGAAAGCTGTCTGAGTGAAAATAGAGATATGTGGCAACTATGAATTGCGCACGGCTTTCCTCATTGTCAGTTACCTCAGGGACCGTGTCGTATTCGTTTCAATGCATTTGAATTTTTTTTCTTTTGTGCTTTTTGTGAAGGTGTGTGTGTGTGTGTTTTTTTCTTTTTTTACTCGACCTTAGATACCCATTTACATTGAAGTACATTTATAAAGATCCTGATTTTACTGCCTGCAAAATGTCAAAGAACTGCTAAAATTATGCATTGATTTAGATTTAGAAAAAGCTTTTAGCGAATCTGCAAAACTGTTTAGATTGATTTTAACTATACCAGTGAGCAGTGCATCCACAGAGAGAAGTTTTTCAACATTAAATCGAATTAAGACGTATCTAAGGAACAGAACTGCAAGAATTGCAATAGAGAAAGAAATTGTGGTTTCCCTGGAGAGGCAAAAGATTCTACATGACAAGGTCATCGAAGAATTTGCATTGAAACCGAGGAGGTTGGAGTTTATGTATAAATGACTCATGGTAGATTAAATATGATGAAGACATTCTCTAAGGACATAATAAAATACAAGTAAGTTAGGTTATTATTCGTTTTTTGACCCAGTCACACCCAGCTATAACAGCAATACATATTGAATAACCAATCAAAACTGAATAAGAAAATATATATATTATCTTGTGCAAATTTGTATAAAATGTGTTTTTTTATTAAAATATATTTTCTATTTTTGGTGTTTTTTCAATATATATATATATATATCGACTATTTGGTGAATATTTCTTATTTTTGGTGATTCTGGCTACTTCTGCGTAATTCAATTTGTCCTGTTTTACAAATAAATCATTTTTAGCAATTGTTCGCCTGTTCAATTCAATTTTTTTGTGACTACAAGTATGACGTGTCAGTTATGCATATTTGATTTTGAAGACGTGATCCGCCATATTGCCCTCGATGAAGACAAGAGTTTAGACCTTTTTTTCAATCACGGAATAATTAAGACATCCGTGACCTGCCCTAAATGCAATAGTGCTTGTATTTTAAGAAAAGACCAGAAGGTCTTCAGGTGCCGTAAAAAAAATCCTAAAAATAAACGTGTCGTTTCAGTTTAAGGGCAGGCGAAATTTAGCGGACTACCCATGTAAGGTTGGCACATGTTATTACATTATCATTTGTATAATTTAGGTCTTGGGGGTACGGGGGCGGAGCCCCCGTAAAGATCACGCATCACAAATTGATCGGTCCTAATGTTTTGCGGACAGTTCAGTACGTGACACCGGTTAGGTCAACTGTACGCCCTTAATGATTGGTTAGGTTAAGTCATGATATTTTCGTTTAAATTCGTTAATTTAAACGAAAATGACGAGTGCAAACTTTTCTGGTTAATTTTGAGGTGTTTTGTACGAAACTGCCATCCGTTTTCTGTGTAAATGCGTAGTTTTCAAGATGACGATATCTCGAAAACTACGCATTTGCACAGGAAACGGATGGCAGATTCGTGCAGAACACTCAAAATTGACCAGAAAAGTTTGCTCTGATTATAAAAAGAGACTGGGTCAAAAAACGAATAATTACCGTAAGTTATTATAATTATTAAGCAATTTATTGATTTAGTAGGCTTTAAGTAATTTTTGAAAACAAAAGCAAAATTATTTAAAAAACAAAATTTACATATTCATTAATATGAATTCTATCGAAGTCATATCAAGCCCATAATGCTTGTGCCTAACCTATGTGAAAAGTCTGGCGTAGCCCCTGAATTTTATATATATATATATATATATATATATATATATATATATATATATCAAATGTATATATGTATGTTCGGTGAATTGAATTGTATGGGCGATGAATTGTGGGCAGTGAATTGTGGGCGATTAACTTCCTTAAAACCTTATAACTGAGTTGAGGTGCGCTTTATATATATATATATATATATATATATATATATATATATATATATATTGACTTGGATAATAAATTCTTGAAATCTTTCATATATTTATATTTTAATTAGCGTTCTACTCTTTGAACTGTTATATGGTCCATTTAGTACATTGCTATTAAGAAATAAATTTGACAAATTGAGAACGAAGGTATAAATAAGGGATTGAAAGTATAATGAGAAAATATAAATTACACACTCTCTCAATACTTAATTGAAACGGAATGAAAATTACAGTAATGTAGATTATGTACTTTTCTCCTTGTGTGTCTGCGGGAGGTCATGAGTGGGATTAATAACATTGTGTAACAAACGTCTCGGGTTGACGAATGAATTTCTCGACATACAACATTCAGTAAATGAAAACTGATTACTTCTCATAAGAGTATATTACGGAATAAGCTCTGATTTTTTTTTCAAATATACGTACTTTTTCAGTACAATAAATGGTCTATGAAATTAAAACTACATTCAAAGTAGGGCCTATAGTTACTCCTCCATTAGGACGTGTGCTCGTATGTACATACTTTTCTCGAACATTTTTAAACATATCGTCCTTGAACCTTATTTGTAATATAATAATTTTTACTCAAGGCTTTGAGCCAGTTTCAACAACGCTTAATTATATTATAGTGAATATGAAACTAGAGAGTTTACGAGGTTATATACAATACTTTAATATTCAATTAGAACATGAACAGGAAACAAGTTTGTCAATTAAACTTTACGTTTCAAATTAACATTTTTGCACAGAATCATTTACTATTAGATAATAATAATTATTATTATTATGTTTATATAAGTCTTTTATGTAGTTAGACTTTGACACAGTTGTCAAACAAATATTCAAACACGTGAATGAGATAGATCACATGTTTTAATGAAATAATTAGCTTAGTATATATATATATATTATTATATATATATATATATATATATATATATATATATATATATATATATATATATATATATATATATATATATATATATATATGGTGTGGAGTCACTTGCATTTGTAGAAAAAAATGTCAATAATCACGCTCATCAAGAGAACTTAAAAAATACTTCATGCTGAAGAAGAGAGCTGTATGGAGACGAACCATTTTTTTTTCAACATGACCTGGCTCCAGCTCATACCGCTCGTGTAACATCTGCGTGATTTAATGCTCAAGAAATTGGAGTACTACCATGGCCAACTAATTCCCCTTATCTTAATCCGATAGAAAATCCTTGGAATATTGCTAAGCAGAAGGTCCAAAAGCGTAAACCAAGAACATTTAGTGAACTGAGTACTGCCAATATATTAAACCTTTATCAAAGAGTTTTTAACTCTGTGTCTCAGTATTTAATTGGTCCACCCTTAGCCCTTATTACTGACTAAATCGCTCTTATTCTACAGATGAGGAGGTGGAGTTGTGTCCAGTAGTTCAAATAAAAAGTGTTACTCCCCTGAGTATGTGTGTCCTTTTCTTTGAACTACTGGACACAACTCCACCTCCTCATCTGTAGAATAAGAGCGATTTAGTCACTCTTATCCTCTTCTCTTCCTCCTTCAGTTTTTTTTCAAACTCTCTCCTCCCACGTATCTTCTTATATTTTCTTCGGCAACTCCTCTCTTGGTCAACACATCCGCCACCTGCTCCAGACCTCGCACCCACTCCACCTCTGTCACTTCACCACTCTCCAAAGTTTCTTTAATTGCAGCTATATCAATTCTCAGCCGTTTACTACTGACACCAGTGTTTGATTTTATCGCCTTCATTAGTGTTTTGCTGTCAGTTTTCACTCTTATTTCAATCTTTCTGCCCCCACTATCTCCTTCCATAGTTGATTGTAGTAAATTCCTCCCTCAATAGCCTCTCCAACACTCAGTGCCTCAGCTTCAATTGTAGCTTTTGCCACTCTTTTTGCCTTCCTCGACTTCCACCATATTGGACATTTTCTTCCCATATCATCTGCTAATGATATTATGTATCCGATTTGAGTTTGTTCGTTCTCCACATTTCCAAACGAGGCATCTGCATATATTTCCCAAAATATTTTCTCTTCATCCAATTTTTCTAGGACGATTTCTCCCCTTGATCTTTTTGCCTTCTTCACGATTTTTATTAATTTTCTCATATCCTGTGTTGTTCCCTCTTTAAACGCTCTACTTAGATCACTTACATCATAAGCTATTTCGGGTAAGATATGTTGTGATATCCAATTCAGTTGTCCCACAATTGATCGATAGAGAGTCAACTCTTTCCTTTTTAGGACTCTAAGACCTTGATAAAGCTTCCCTTCGGGTTCTTGTATACTCTCGATGTATTTCCTTTGCTCAATGAGTATTCTCTTTTCTTGTTGTCTTACGTGAACTCCTATATACTTGAAATTCTGCCTTCCTTGATCTCCCACCTTCAATTTTTCTTTCATCTTCGTAATAACTGTCTTAAGAAAATTATCATCTCCTCCGTAACAAAAATCGTCTACATGTGCACATAGGACTCCACTTACACTTCCTTGATCATCTTTCCAATAAAACATGTTTGGTTCCAGTTTGCTTTTAACTCCTCCAAGCTCCACCACCACCTTCACCACCTTCATATACCATGCTTTTGCCGCATCTTTAAGTCCGTAAACTGCTTTCTTCAACTGCCATAGAACACCACTTTCTACTTCACTGGGTGGTTTGACATACACTACTCTCTGTATTCTTTCTCCTTGTAAATATGCAGTTGCAATATCTAAAGTATGACACTTCCATCCCTTCTGATTAATTATGCATAGACACAATTTTAAAGTTTCTGGGTTACAAGTGGGTGCATCTTTTTCCCAGTCTTCCATTTCTTCCTCGAATCCTCTCGCCACCAATCTTGCTTTACAAATTCTTTTACCTGCTTTCACTTTTTCAGTCACCACCCACCTTGTGGACACACTTTTCTGACCAACATCTCTACTTCTTCATACACTTCGTTATCTAGCCAGCTTTGTAATTCCTTTCGTTTGGCTTCCTCTACCTTTTCATCCTCAAAACCGAGCAGGACTTCCTCCTCGTCATCTATCTTCCTTATCTCTTCGTACTCTCTTAAATCAATCCAATCTTTCCTGCCGGTATTTATTTCTTGTATATTGTAGCTGTCTCCCCACTTTTTACTCGATCTTTTTCCAGCTAAACCCAAAATCTTCCATTCTTCTCGTTCGCCTGTTTCCTTATGCCGGGCCCTGACTCTATCTCCTTTTTTCAACTTAGGTATAATCTCTCTCTCTACCTCCTCCTCACGTTCATCTTCCTTCCTCATCTTCTGATTCCTCTTCATCTTCCATCGCCTCATCATCATCACACACTGGATCTCCTCCATCTCTTCTCACCATAACCATGTCCCTTTCTTCTCTGTCAAAGTTGTTGTTATCGATCTCCTCTTCCTTTTCATTACCTCTTTCTCTCTCTTCTTTCATGACTTCATTTGTTCCTTGAATCCGAGTGATATGCACTCGCGCCACTTGCCTTAATGAATCCCCATGCTTCACAATCACAGTTTTCCCATCTACGCCAATTACCTTTGCTGGTCCTCTCCACTCTTTTTCATTTTCTCTTTTGTAGTAGACCTCATCATTGATAATCACATCTTCTATCTTATGTACCCTTATTTTTTCCTCAGAGCAGTCCTTATTTTTAAACAAGATTCATTCTTAATGAATATTTCTCTTGCCTTATGCATCGCTTGTAGATTTTCCCTCACCATCTGTTCTTCATTTCCTTCTACAACACCACCAATGCTGAAGCCATCATTCAGAAGGTTCGGGTGTATCGGATTATGCCCAAACACTAATTGGTTTGGCGAAAAACCACCATAATTACTCAGACAATTCTTTGCCAACACCACCCATCCTAGAGCAATCTTAATGTTTACTTCTTCCGCCATCTTCCTCAAACTCTCCTTCAGTAATCCGACAGTCTTTTCACACAGTCCATTGCTCCATGGACTTTCTGCTGGTGTAGTCATCATTTTTATCTGCCATTTTTCACACATAATTCTCATTTTTTCGTTTTGAAATTCACCTCCATTGTCAGTCAGTATTTTTGCCGGTGTTCCGAAAATAGTCAACCATCCCTCCATCATTCCATTCATCACAGTCTCTGGTGTCTTGTCCTTTATCCACCTGGCTTGACAATATCTTGTCGCCATATCTACCATTACTAAGAATCTTCGTCCCTCAAGTTCTCCCAGATCAAGGGCTACCACCTCATTAAATTGTTTACTCCAACTCAAACCCACTACTGGCTTTGGTGGATTCTTCTTATATCTCTTACAAATATCGCACTCAGTTAGTTGTTCCAATAATCTGTTTTTCATCTTCTTTTTC
The DNA here is from genome assembly GCA_023014485.1 of Bathynomus jamesi. Taxonomy (NCBI): domain Eukaryota; kingdom Metazoa; phylum Arthropoda; class Malacostraca; order Isopoda; family Cirolanidae; genus Bathynomus; species Bathynomus jamesi. Next base: position 160,438 of record JAJOZX010000022.1, read on the forward strand.
TGCTCTTCCTCCAGTCCCTCACTCCATCCAGCATCCTCCGTCAACCTCCAAATTCTCTCTCCACTAGCGTGTCCGAATTGTAGATGTAACTTTCTTATGGCTGCACCAATCTCCTTATCTCCTTTTTCTTTCCATCCTTCTGTCCACACTTCTTCTCTTCTCCTTTGTGGTATCAAACCAATTCTCAGGTGTCCTCTTCTATCTTCTTTAAGCGTCACTTCTACGTTATTCATATCTCCTATCACCACCTTTTCCTCCTTCATGCATACCTTCATATCCATTTTACACATAGTTTCCTTCCCTATTAACCAGGGCACATCTCCTTTCAGTATTTCCGTTTTTATATACACTTTTTGTCCTCCTATATTGACAGGAATTTCCATGATGCCTCTTGATGGGAAGCTCGTCTTCCCAAAGGTAAAGACCTTTTTTGATGTTACAGTCTTTGCCCTCATTCTCTTAAGCTCCTCCTTATCCAACTCCATCACTATCTTTGATAGTCATAGTTCTCCACATACTGTTGATTTGCATCCAGTGTCTAAAATAGCTTCAATATCTCCCCATTCTTCTTCCTCAGTTATGACCTCACTCACGTAAATCTTCTCTTCTTTCTCCTCCTCCTGTTCCTCGTGTTTCTTCTCTTTATCATTATCAGATCGACTAACCATCCCTTTGTTTTTATAATGCTTTGGACAATCATAGGCCCAATGCCATTCGGATTTGCAGATTGTACATGTTGTTACCTTTCCCTGTTGGTTCATCGGGTTTCTTCTTCCGGCTCCTTTCCTGCTCCAATTTCCTCTCCATCGACCTCCACCTCTATTGTTTAATCCTCTTCCTCCACCATATCCACGATTCATCTGGTCATGTTCCAACCACTCCTCTCCTTTTGCTTCCTCCTCCAAGGTTTCAAATATCCTCCTCATTATTCGTGTCACCGTTTCATATTTCATCTCCTCCTTTCCACATGCTGATAAAACTAATTGTTTTTGTTGTTCAGACAGGCTCGCTTGTTCCAGCACATGAAATCCCTTCACTTCTCCTTCAAACATCTCTCTACCTAATGTTGTTTTACAGTCCTTCGCGTTTTTTTCATACCGGAAAATGTAATCCTTCATCGTTTCACCCACTTCCCTCTTGATCTTGAAATACTTCTTCATATTTTCATAATTCTCCATCAAAGTCTCCTTTTTATACACTTTATCCAGAACTGACAAAATAATTGCTGCACCACCTTCTTGTTTAAGACTTCCTCGACTAATATCTTCGGTCACCTCCCATGCCTTCCCTCCTAAATTCATCCTTATTTCCAAACCAGGGTATACCACTTCTTCGCACACGATCAACCAATCCTCTACTCTCCCTCTCCAACTTCTAAATTCTTCTTGCTTCCCGTTGAAATGTGGACATCCTCTTCTCACCTTCAATTTATTTAAGGTGTTCCTCGTGTTTCTTCTCTCCTGTATTCAAGAAAGTACCCCCACCCCGTGAATACCCAGAACAGCCGGCTATCCCCTAAATACCACGGTCTAGGTACCCCTTAAAAATAATGCTTTAGCTCTTCTTTGCAATAAATGATCTTGCGCTTCTTTTGATTCTTCTTTGTTATTAGTTCTTATTATTCAGTTTCCCCTTGTTTAGAAAGGGTCTTTATTATCTCGTTTATTTATTCAATTTAATCTCTATCTTATTTATATATGCGAGCCTGTCTTTGGGCATATATGCACCATCACCTGTAACAACAATAAAACAATGAAAGTAATGTATTAACAATTCAAATAAAAAGTGTTACTCCCCTGAGTATGTGTGTCCTTTTCTTTGAACTACTGGACACAACTCCACCTCCTCATCTGTAGAATAAGAGCGATTTAGTCAGTAATAAGGGCTAAGGGTGGACCAATTAAATACTGAGACACAGAGTTAAAAACTCTTTGATAAAGGTTTAATATATTGGCAGTACTCAATAAACAATGAATTTATTCTATTTTTTTTGTAACACCTGACAAGATATTCTAATATTTTTGTATGTTGCTATGCATTAACTTTTCACTATTTAATAAGATTTTTGCTATACTTTAATTCTTTTATCAAAAATGGCACACAGGTGTCTTTTTATTATAATGACATAAAGATGTATAACTTAAAGATTTTATCGAAGTCATGAGCGCATTTGAGATAAGTATTCTATTTTTGGTCCGGAGTTGTGTGTATATATATGTTTTCTTCTATTACATTCAATTAAACTATGAAATATGTTTTAATATTTAACCATTTTCAAATATTGTTAACAATATTTTGTAGGGAAGGCTGAATTTTATTTATTTTCAGTTATTAAACTTATATCATTAAATTATTTATGAACATTTTAAGAACCAAGGTTGTAATTGAAATTTAAGTGTGAACCTTGTGAAATAATTGTTCTTATGAAAGTTATAAATTTCAAGACAATAAGAAAAGCACTTTCCTAATCCAGTCGGGAATACATTTCCCTGACCATAATTTGATAATGTTGGCCGAGCTGTTTCCTACGTAGCTTTAGAGCAGCAGTTACGAGTCCCGAATCAGGAGTCCAGGGATCTGGTGTTAAATGGACAGCTGCTGGGATTTCCCATCTTGAAAGACCATGTTTTCTTCCATGACTCTGAAGATCTTTTAATATTGATGTTTTTACTCTTTCATCGGCACATAGCTCTTCTATAGTTACTCCTTCGTCTTCTACGCCAACAAGTTTTGAAATAGTAATAAGCCTATCTGTTGTAGGAACAATAACAGCAACAGTCCTATCCTGAGTAGAGTCTGCAAACACACAGATGTTATCTACTATCGGCAAAGTTTTTAGTTTGGATTCTGCATTACCTAAGGACACATATTCCCCATGCTTCAGTTTAACCAAGTCTTTTTTCCTGTCAATTATTTTCAGCGCACCATAATTATTCAGTTCTCCAATGTCACCCGTTCTAAACCATCGTTCACCATCCTCTTCAAAAAAGGCTCCGACAGTTTCTTGATTCTGTTTGAAGTATCCTTTAGCAACACATGTTCCACCAACAATTATTTCTCCTCGTGGGAATGGAGAATCTGTAGTAAGATAGCCTCCTTCTTCCCAACTTTGAAGCTTTAAAAGAACCCCAAGATTTGGACCTCCCACTTGTCCTGTAATGGTATCATCTTCATCCATTCCTGCTAAGCAAGAAGCAGATTCAGTTGAACCATAACCCACTTGAAGTGAACACCCAAATATTGCTCGCATTGTATCATGTGTATGAGGAGTTACTGGCGCTCCACCGACTACCAGTCGTTTGAGTTGTCCTCCAAGTTCCTCTTTTACTTTATTAAAAATTAAGTAGTCCAAAATAATAGAAGAAAACGGTATATACTCTATCCAAAATTTGTATTTTACAATTTCATTAAAAATTATGCTCTTTAGCCACCCTTGCTGTTCAACTGCCATGGATATTCCTTTAATTATTCTGTCCAAAACTAATGGAACAGCATTCATTACAGTAGGTCTTGCTACTCTAGCGTCACCGACTGTGCCCTCTAAAATTTTAGGACTATTTGCAGTTAGTGTATGAGGAGATGAATATAAGATAGTTACACCCAGAGAAACTAATGCAATTTCAGTAGCTAATTCCATGATATGAGCAAGTGGCAAAAATGCGAGGTAACGATCATCTGGACCAACGTTCATCTGAACCGAGTAAGCTATAACAGATGCCAAAATATTTGTATGACTCAGTTCTACTCCTTTGGGTGTACCTGTAGATCCACTTGTGTACATTATAATAGCAGTGTCATTGCCATCTAAAAGTGGCAGTTGATGTTCAGCTTCACGTGTATGGCCCATTGCAACCAATTCGGAAAAGAGTTTAATTCTTTTGCCATTAGGAATGCCTTCCTTAGTAACGGATTCTAACTGATCTTCTAAAACTACAATGGTGTTTACTAAGGGGCAAAAATTAAGAATTTTTTTAAGTCGAGGAAACAAATCAAAAGATGTGACAATAAGTCCTACTTCAGTTTCGTTAACTGCATGCATAAGACCCTCGTCATTAAGAGTTGTATATAGCGTACACAATGTTAATTTTTGCTTCAGGGAACCTATTGCAGTTATAAACCATTCAGCTCTTGTTTCCGCGAACATTGCGATCCTACCACCAGGATTAATCCCTAATGATCTCAAAGCCCATCCAATAGTATCTGATGTTTCCTTAATTTCTTTATATGTTTTCCATTTGTATTCACCAAAACGCAATTTCTCCAATGTTTTATCATCTTGTTGAATTCTTTTTCGTTCTAAAAGTTCTCTTGTAGCCATGCAAGGTTTATTTCCATACTTTCTAGCACCATAGTCAAACGCTCCACACAAAGTAGTCACATTTGCTGAATCGAATAACGGTTTCAGTCGAGAATTAAGTGGGTACGGGCTTCCATCTTTTCTTGCTTTCACCCACCAACCTTCTTTAATCTGAACTCCACGTACAGCCATTTCCTGCAAATTAAGAACATTATTATTAATTTAAACAGTTACACTTATCAAAGCTATAATTCTTAACTTAAAACAAAAGAAGCGTTAACAAAACCACGTTTAATTAGTGTTATAAGTTAAAAATAAATTAATGAATTAGCATAAGAAAACAATTGGCGTAGCCAAGTGTTTGAATTTGTATTAAGTCTAATACTTTAAGTTCTTCATATATTTGTAAGTTAAGATAATATATATAAATAAGGAAGAGATATAGTTTGGATGTAAATAGATAGTGTTGCGAAAAAAAAAAACAAATTTGGTGCTACTGTAGTATGCGGTCTACCTACGATTCGGCGGTTTACCTTTCAAGTATAATTTCTTATCTTGTTTGCTAATTGCTTGTTTACATCCCAATGTTAATCGCCCTTGACGATTGGTTAGGTTTAGTCATGATATTTTCGTTAGTTTTAACGAAAATATCATGATTAAACCTAACCAATCGTAGGTAGACCGCATACTACAGTAGCACCACAAATTTTGTGGTTTTTTGTTTTCGTTGTTTTTTACCCTATCCAACAGAAAATCCGTTTACATAGGAAATAAATATATAGGTTCAATAAATTACTGTTTATATGTTGTACAAACATATACAACCTAACATATTTTAAATATATAAAAAAGACTTTCTTTTAAATAACTTAGTCCTACAGGCTACAACTTACTCGTAGGCTTAATAACCTTTTCACCTACTTTATATTTCAAACCCAAAGTATAGATAATTATATAGCCAATAAAATACTTGCTAAATGTATAAAAACAAAGAAAAATATCTAGTATGCGTGTAAAAATTATAAGAGAGTTTATATTAACTAATGTTCAGCCAAAGCTCTAGAGCGGCGTTTCTCAACCTTTTTTGTACTGGTGAACCCCTCTTGGCATAAAAAAAAAAATTCACGACCCCAGTTCCCTAAATGATGATGCAGCATAACTTAACTGCAAAAACAGTTCCCGAACTATTTCTCATATGACGACAGAAAGTTGCTAAGAAATGGATACGTAATCCGTTCAGTGAAAGGGTGGTAGAGTCTGCTGAACATGCAGGAAACCTACAGGATAAATTGGTTGAATGTTCTTCTAACAAGGTCCTATAGTTGTCATTCCCTTCAGAGGATTTGCAGTAAATACATAACAAAAACAAACAGTATTCTTTCCGAAATAACTATTTAAAACCATAAATATAATTCAGACCTAACTAATCTGTCTGTACACGTTGCTCTCCGAAAGAGTTATAACATTTTGTGTTCTAATTTAACAGTAAGAAGTTAAGCACAGTTTTCTTAATCGTATTATTGTAAAATAACTATAAAACTTTGTCAAAATAGAGGAGTTCCATAGTGAGTAGATTTGAATAAATAAGATAACTTCTACGGAGTAATTTGGACTGAGTTTTCAGATTTTCAGATTTATTGGTCAAAATAATAAAACAATGATGCAGAAATTAAATTTATAGTACATTTTAACTTAGCATGACTGTTTCATCCAGGAATTAGGCTTCCAAAACAATTTTTTGGGTCACAGATTAGTGTCAATCCGCGGAACTGTATATTTTAATTTTACTAATTCTTTGAAATAAAATGCATAAAAACTAACTGCAAATTAAAAATTTATAGGAAGTTTTGAGTTAAAAAGTTAGATAAAGAAATGAGAGTATTTTAAAAAATTTGCCAATTTTCCGGGTCCGACCCTCGCTTCATCTTTTGTTTGGTAGGTTTAATAGGGCCGCTTACTATGAGCCTGATCTCCGCCAAGCTATCTCTTGAGGCTGGGTACATTCGCACTTACAACAGATGCTGCAGGTATGCACAAGTCTTCCATCTTTTTCTTCGGTAGTTTGGTATTCTTAGTCTATATTTTCAGTTTGCAGTTTGTGATAAAAAGTTGTTAGAGGTGAGAATGAATAATTATAGAATTATATGAATAATTATAGAATAGTGCAAGGGGTGTACTGTATAATGAGTGCGTACGTTTGAGAAGTAGAGGAAAATCACGCAAAAGATGAAAGGATGTAAAAAATGTGTGAATAAACGTGGAGTTGCTATAAATGTAGCACAAGAATCAACGAGAAACAGAGAAAGCGATTTGTAAAATGTGTAAACGGAGAGGTTGGTCTCACCTAACATACCACTAGAGGTCCTGAAAGGTAACACTGGATCTCTAAGGTTGGGGCAGTACCCAGTGCCGTCTATACGCATGGACCAACTGGGCACTGCCCCAGGGCCCCATTTCTATTATTGTCCACGTATTTTATCTTCCAATAAGTATGGTGTATCTCTCTTCTTTCCAGTAAATATAGATTTAATTTACGAAGCTTTCCCAGTAGCTGAATTCTTTGCCACCATCAATCTTGGCTGTGAAATTTCTTTCGGTTTCTTCTATTATTAATTTCTTCTTTTTTATATGAGGACATCAAGCTTTGGTACAATCAGTATTTTCTGCAAGGGAATCATTACTCTCTTGTCACTTCTTTTAAAGGTTCTCAGTACCTGTCCCGCAACTCTTTTTGCTTTGTTTATCGCTATGTGATTTTGTGTTTAAAATTTCGCGTTATCGGTCATTATAACCTCTAAATCAGTGGTTCTGAACCTGGAGTACGCGAGGGAATCTTAGGGGGTACGCGACGGGGTCCTGAAAATATAACCCTTTTAATTTTGTATACGATCAACAAACGGCCACAAGTCACACGGTCGTAAAGAAAGTAAAAATCCTCTATGCCTCTTGAAAATCCAGAAAATCCCTTGAAAGAGTTCAAGGGGTACGGAAGAATAAAAAGGTTCAGAATCGCTGCTCTAAATCTATTGCTTTTTGCTTCTCTGAATTTCCTGTCTATCTTGAATATAATATGCTGTCTGTTTAGCTCCTCATTTCTTCCATATCCCAAGAACTGAAATTTCTCGTTGTTAAATTTCATGTTGTCTTCTATAGTACTCTATTAGTTGTGATAGACATGATCTTCTTGATCAAAATCTGTGCTGGTTCTCACTGAATCTCTCCAGTGTCTCCAAGAAGTCATAGGTTTTCTCTCTAACTATTCTTTCAGATATTTTGGTGAGATGGAACGTCAGTGACGCTGGTGTGTAGTTCTTTGGTTGAGACCTATCCCCTCCTTTATACATAGAGACAATGTTCGTTCTTTTCAGGATGCTTGGTATTTCCTCCGTGTCTAGGGATCTTCTCCACATCAAATATTGGAGTGTGACTATTTTATTTTTACAGTCTTTAATCAATACGTCGTTCCATTTGTACAGACCTGCAGCTAAATGTGATTTCATTTGTCCTATAGCTCGCGCTATATCTTTTGGGGTAAAATCAAAATGTGTTATGCAATCTCCTTGCAATTTCTCTTCAAGGAAAGTATCTATGTCCGGTATCGTTTTGTCACTTTTTGGGGTACTGAAAACTAATTCGTACTGCACTCTCAATATTTCAGATATTTCTTTTAATTAGTCGGTTAGTTCATTATTTCCTTTGCTTAAGGGCCCAATAGTGGTGCGAGTTGTTTTCCTTTTCGCATAGCTATAGAAGTAATTTTGGTTTTCCTTTATTACTTCTACCGCTTTTTCCTCTTTCCTCTCTGTATGGCCCTTAATTAGGGTTTGTATTCCCTTTCGATACTTTCCAATTTTACTTGTATTATATTTCTGATATTGTTGTATGTGCCATTAATTAACTTCGCAGCTACTCTCTTTCTTTTGCCAAATACTGTTCGCTTTTGCCTCCCGAAAAATTCCTCTTTCTTTTGGCTGTGCTTTCGGAACATATTTTCCTACAATTTCCAGCGTCTTTTCTTCCAAGGTCGTTAGCATTTCTTCGGTTGTTTTATCTTCTAAAACTGTTTTACACTATTTGGACCATGTGGGAGCTGATTTCTTCCTAATTTATAGCCTTAGAGTTTAGGTTAAAAATCTCAAATTTGCTTCTTTCTTCAGTATGAGTATTTTCTTTTTAGGCTGTCACTATATTAGTTGATATCTCGATTATGTTGTGGTCTGAAATAATTGTTGGGGTTATTTTTATATCATCAATTAAGTTGTTGTTGTTGTTCGTAAATACCAGATCCCGGTAGTTATTTTTCCTGGTGTTATCTGTTATCCCTTGTGTTAACATTAATTCGTTTCTTAGAGATATCAATATTTTTTCTTGTTCCTGGTTTTCTCTTGTACGCCCCTTGTCCTGGTATATATATATATATATACAGTATATATATATATATATATTTTTCTTTTTTCCACCCTTTTGTATTTTATAAGTGGGAAATTAAAATCTCCGCAGAGTATTATATTGGGAGATGGGGAACGTAAGGACTTTGTTTGGTTTCTCATATCATCAGTGGCATCCGAGAATTTTGTAGTTGGAGTGTTCGGAGGTTTATAGATGACTATTTGTACCATGTTTAGTTTTTCTATTTTTACTGCTAAAAGTTCCACGAAGCTTATTATTGTCCCTGCCAATCATAAACCCACTTATGTATATAGCACAGCCACCTTTATGTCTTACTGTTCTGTCAGCTTATAGTAAGTTGTAACCATTGACATGTATTTCTTTCTTATGCATGCAGTATTCACAGTTTTCACACTCTCCTTGGCAGTCTTTAAAATACAATCAGCGTATCTCAAATTGGAGTTGGGCACGCGATGTTAGCCTTGCTTCATCCATATATCTTTTCAGGTATGAAACTTTGTTTAGCGAGCGGTTCGGTTTTAGCCCTTGAATATTAGCCAGGACAATATTTAAGTTCTTAGTTTTGCGTTGCCCCTTGTGCATTCCAAATTCATTATCCTTCAGTGTCGCGTGTTTTGTAGCCCTATGGTTCCCCGAGAAAGATGCGTTTCCGTTTACCTCTTCTGGTAGCTTGTTGCCTGATAACAGTTCGGCTCGGGGGTCCTCAATGTCTCGACTGTATGTGCTGTATGAGCAGTGGTGTAGTGCTGTGGGAACGCGTGGGAACGGCGTTCCCTTACTTTTTTTGGTAGACGGAACGGCGTTCCCTCACTATTCAAATAAATCCGAACTTACAAATCTCTAACGTCATGAAATTTTAATTCCCACCCCTAGAAGAAATATGAGAAAGAATCATTAACTGCTTCATTTCTTTTAGCTTCGACTGAGGCAATGCTAGCCTATAAAGATCTGGTGAAACAGTCACCACGGCGTACCAGTTGTTAACTTTTTTTTAGTTAATCATTCCAGTTGTTAGCTATTTTTATTGATCGTACTGGATGTCGTATATCTAATGACACTGGAAATACTGCATCTTCAACCTTGGAATATATCCTAATATCCAGTGCATATGACCTCAAAATATCCCTGAAATTGGTCAGATTTCAAAAGATTTCCCGGGAGGCTTACAGTGCCCCCGGACCCCAGCTGTATGGGCTCGCCGCGCTCGCCATTGTCCCCCCCGCATCTGAGTAACACTTTCAAAATGCGTTCCCTCACTTCTTTATTTAGCACTACACCACTGTGTATGAGACTTAGCAGCCGTATTGTGTCTGCGATGTTGAAAAGATTTGGTTCGCGATTTCTATACATAGGTTTCTTTTCATTTTTCTATTGTTGTTTGAGTGTGTTGGGAGGTGATGGTTGTAGCACCTTTTACCGTATTTGCAGTTCCCATGTCTTGCGTAATTCTTGCAAAGGGCTGGGTGGTAGAATCTGCAGGTGTCACCGAATTTGCAGTAACCATTATTATAGTAGAATTCGTACATGGTGAGGTGCTCATATATACACTGTCCTCCCTTATATCTGCATTTGCAATTGTCCCTTGCATGGTATCTGCATACAGTTTCTTCCCATTTTTTACTAAGAGCCTTTATTTTTAATGTTTGTTTCAGCTCCATATTTGGGGATAACTTCAGTCTATTTTCGTAGTTGTCTTCTTGATTTTTGCTATTTACGCTAGTGTCCTCCGTTTGATTTTCTTGGGTTATTTTTTGAGCCTCCGTTATATTCATATTTTCACCCTCTTTGTGTGTCGGTATTCTGTTTACTTCTGCTTCATTTTCTTCGCCTCCTTTTCTGTTCTTCTCTGCTCGTCATTCAGTTTCTTCTTTGGCTTCTAGTTCATAGTCTTTTTCTGCTTTATAAACCGTAAATGAGTTTATTTTTAGTCAAACATCTTTCGCAAACGTATTTCATTCCATTCAGTTGTTTGGCACTTTTTTTATGTAGGAAGGAGGGGGCTAAGGGTGAGTGCTCGCAAAAGTGGCCCCCTCCACAGAAGACGGAGAGAGCCAAAACCATTTTTCTTTTTTTTTAATATACATTTTGAAAAGGTTGTACAGTAAGATGTTTGAGAGCATGCTGAACTGCTCACAGGGTAGATGAGACAAAGAAAAAGATCAGCTAAGGAGGATAGTGACAGGAGAAACGGGAACTCCAGCATTCCCTGTCTCCTTCCTAACATCCACCCAGGAGTACTTCCCTGGACGATTGGTGTCCACAATTTCCTCCTCTCTTCGTTATGAGAGCTATCTTTGTTTTTCCATTTCAGACAATTGATGTCGAAAAGGAATTGACAGAAATCACATCTAATTGCCTTTGATTGATTTGTTGCATTGTTGCAAAACTTGCAGCATTGTAGAAATTTATTAGCCATTTCCGTGCTACTTATATAAAGTAAAATTTGGTGAGCAAAATCTGAATCAAAAGGAGAGTGTGGAGGATGGATGGATTTTTATTCATAGTAATTGAATGGAAGTTTTCTCCGTTACTCTGAGGGATGGGGAACGTGACGTATTATATATTCTCACTGATTGGTGCCTGGGAGTGTGGCCGATAGAGCGGATAGTTGTAAGAATTTTTTCAACCTACAAATTGGCAGCTAATTTCCTTCATATGAAACAATGGAAAAACGCTTTATAGATTAAGCCGCATTTTTTTATGACATACGCCGTAATTTCATCATTTAAAAAGAAATATCACTGCGGGCACTATATATTCACTCAAATACTGGCACTGCTTAAAATTTATTAACTTCGGGATTTTCACTATTCGGGATTTTCACTATTTCACTATTTCATTTATTCGGACTTTTATATATATATATATATATATATATATATATATATACACACACACAGGGTGATCCGTTTGGGTATGGATAAAATAAAATTGATATGAAATGAAAACAGTAACATTGTATAGTTTAATATTTGGCAAACAATGCCCACAAAGATGGTAAATTGTGACAAACCTAATTAGTCTTCAACACGAACCCCCCACCTCTTCGGGACACGACAGGGGTCATAACGAGAGGCTAATTCTTACGACCACCTGCATGTGGTTTAGTGATAGACCCCGTTTCTTCAAATGTGCGGTACCACTGCACTATGGAGTCGTATATAGGAGCTTTTCAAACACCATACACACGGCGAAACTCACGCTGTACCGCTGTCACACTCTCAAATTTAGCAAACTAAATAACACACTTCGCAAATTGTTGTGCATTCGCCGCCATCTTCGAAACTGGCATATGTCTCATAAGTCTAACAGTAGATGACGCTCGTACGTCTGGCAGCGGATGGCATAGCCTATTACAAACTCCCACATTTTATAACCACACGTGCAACAGATGAGCGCTGTATCACTTCTCGGTAGATTCTCACAGCGTTTTTATTTTATCCATACATATCCATATATATACACACTCTGTGTATATACAGGGTGTACATAAAGTCAGGATCTATTTTTGTGAAGCACTTGGAAATTATATGGAATTCAATCATAAAATGATAAAGTGGTAACATTTATTAAATAATTAAGAGTAGGACTCGACGTGACGCCCATCAGTATCCCTGCACAGCTCAAATCGTTCCGCAGCATTTCTAAACACATTCTGGAACATTTGCGGGGTTATGTTATCTGCAGCAGTTCGTATACGTGTACGTAAGTTTTCAAGACTCGTAATCTTCGTCTGATAGACGTGCGATTTGATAAAGCCCCATGCAAAGAAATCTAAAGGGGTTAAATCTGGTGATCTCGCTGGCCAAGGTCTTTTGTTGCTTCCGCGTCCGATCCAGCGATTTGGAAAACGTCCATTTAGATAATCCTGAACAATTTTGGCATAGTGACAAGGAGCACCATCATGTTGATAGACGACGGGGATAGGATTGTTAGTACCGTCGTCTATCAACATGATGGTGCTCCTTGTCACTATGCCAAAATTGTTCAGGATTATCTAAATGGACGTTTTCCAAATCGCTGGATCGGACGCGGAAGCAACAAAAGACCTTGGCCAGCGAGATCACCAGATTTAACCCCTTTAGATTTCTTTGCATGGGGCTTTATCAAATCGCACATCTATCAGACGAAGATTACGAGTCTTGAAAACTTACGTACACGTATACGAACTGCTGCAGATAACATAACCCCGCAAATGTTCCAGAATGTGTTTAGAAATGCTGCGCAACGATTTGAGCTGTGCAGGGATACTGATGGGCGTCACGTCGAATCCTACTCTTAATTATTTAATAAATGTTACCACTTTATCATTTTATGATTGAATTCCATATAATTTCCAAGTGCTTCACAAAAATAGATCCTGACTTTATGTACACCCTGTATTAAAGCAGAACACGAGAAAGACAAAGAACATTCTTCAATCTATAATTATACTCATTACCGACGTTTCGGAATACAGAGGAATAATAACAATGAAATATAAAAATCAATCGGTTATACTGTAGCTATTAAAATTAATATGGTTAAAATTACAGGACTAAAGAGACCATGAATGCAGGGGCTCGAATAAATAAATAAATAAATACCTTAACTGAAACAAAATAGATTAATCGAGAATTCGTCGATTCGTCAGAATTCAGATTCGGTTTGAGTTTGTGAATAAATAAAGATTCCATAATTTTAAACTTTAGGTCAGAACTACTGCTCGCAAGAACGCTAAAATTAGACTGTGAAGCTGGATGATCGTTATCAAATGCATGATGACGTATGTAAGAGTTGGATAGTTTGCTGAGTGGTATTTTTGTACGGACTCATCTGCCGAGATGTTTCAATATGTAGGATTTTAAGTGTCTTTTAGTTTTTCCTATATATGACCCTATACACTAGTCACACTTAAATTGATAAACTATGGTAGCTCTGAAGAAAATGGGAACAGCGTCTTTATATTTAAATAGGTGAAAGATTGATTTGGACGGGTCAGAATGACACGAATGCAAAGCTGGTGATAAAATTCTTCAAGTAATTTGATGAATTTATTGAAGCGTGTATTGAAGCTTAAAGCTTCAATGAATGGTAAAGAAGGGTATAAGACATCCTTGGAGGAATGTGGTTGTGTCCTTAGATACAGGTGCTATCAAACTGTTTAAAACTCTAACAATCGTAGATTCTATTAGTATTAAAGGGAAAGCATTCTTAGAAAGAAGTTGTTTTGTAAATTCTAAATCATTATAAAGTTTAAAGTAATCTGAACAGATGTTGAACACTGTTGATCAGAGTTGAAACCAGTAGTATGGACGCAAAATGGACGAGTGCAGAGGTGTTGCAGAGATCTACAGATCTACAGAAGCTAAGGCTAACAAAGACCCTAAGATCCACTCTAAGGTTAGCCCGAGAGAAAGGAAAGAGTAGGGGGTTAAGAGAAGAGAAGAGAATAAGGGGTTAAGTAAGGAGCAACACCTATCATTCGTGGGTTAACATTCATTCAGAAAAAGAGGGAAAAAGTCTCACCATCATCATCCGCCGGCCACTGCCGACAAGTCAGAAAAATAGTCGGAGAAAATAGGAGAGGGGTGAAAAATGAAAAGAAGTAAAATAAGAACGCTTACAAACCATGCAAACACAGTCTTAACTCACTGTCATACCATGCAAACTACAAACATGCAAGGAAAGAGTTACAGACATGCAAAGTAAGGAGATAAGAAAAAAAAAAGTAGGTAAAGTTAAACAAAAAGTGGGTTAGTTTACGCTACGAGCTACATCTACGTTCGTGTTAGTCTAATTTTTTTTTTTTTTTTAATAATTTTATTGCTGGCATCACACGCTGGCATGTCACAAGCTGGCATTCATCGTCAACAGACTCATCCTCGAGCACCACCACAAGAGCTCCTGTTGCTAACTTTGTTTTTTTTAAATTAAACAACGTTAATACTTTTAAAATGTCTGTCAAGACGGTTCTTAAACATATTAACGCTGGTAGAATTAACGACTGCCGCGGAAAGATTATTCCATTTATCAATTACTTTAAACGTAAATAAGTTTTTAGCGATATTAGTAATAAAACGCCTGCCACGCAACTTAAATCCGTTATTGCGAGTATTACTATTATCGAAAGTGAACAATTTGTCAAAATTTACGTTATCGATGTTATTAACGATTTTGAAAACTTCAATAAGCTCCCCCCTTAATCTTCTAGTTTCGAGTGAATACAGGTCTAACTCTTTAATCCTATCTTCATAAGGCTTATTGCGCAATGACGGAATAAGTTTCGTGGCACGACGCTGAACCCTTTCTAACCTATCGATATCCTCACGCAAGTACGGGCACCAAAACTGAACGGCATATTCTAAATGAGGCCTGACTAGCGACTTGTAAAGGGGCAATATAATATCCTTCGATTTAAATTCTAAATTACGCGCTTTGAAGCCTAACATCCTATTAGCTTTTGCGCAAGACTCCAGGCACTGGTTCCTAACCTTTAAATCCTTAGATACGCGTACGCCTAAATCTACTTCCTCGTCAACGCTCGCTAACTCCCTATCATCCATCGTGTACGTGTAATTATTGTTGCGAGAACCTATATGCAAAACTTTACATTTGTCTACGTTAAATTGCATCTGCCACTTAACTGTCCACTCCATAATCCTACTTACATCGTCTTGGAACCTATTTCTATCGTCCTCGTTAACAACCTTACCGCCTATTTTAGTATCGTCCGCGAATTTTGACACGTTACTAGTCAATCCTACATCTATATCGTTAATGTAAATTACGAATAGCAATAGGCCTAACACTGAACCCTGTGGGACACCGCTACCTACATCTAACCACCCCGATTCACTACCATTAACTACGACCCTCTGTCTCCTAGCACGAAGCCATTCTTCTAACCAGTTAGCTACCTGACCGCGTATACCGTTCGCTTTGACCTTCGCAATTAGTCTCCTATGCGGAACTGTATCGAACGCCTTTTTAAAATCTAAATAAATAACGTCAGCTGCTCTATGCCTATCGTATTCGCGCACTATTTCGTTATACAATTCTAACAAATTAGTTAAACAAGACCTATGGCGTCGAAACCCATGCTGACTACTATTAATCAAATCTCTACTTTCTAATTGATCGATAATACGATCCCTAACTATGGATTCCAAAAGTTTACCGACAATTGACGTTAAGCTAATGGGCCTATAATTGCTAGCTACTGCGCGGTCGCCTTTTTTTAAAAATAGGCGTGACGTTAGCTAATTTAAAGTCTTCAGGAATAATCCCCGTTTCGAGTGACTGATTAAAAATCTTCGTTAAGGGGCCTACGATAACTTCTTTCAAATCTTTCAAATGTCTGGGATAAAAAGCGTCAGGGCCTGGAGCCTTGCTAACTTTTAGCGTATCGATATAATGTGCAATCTCAGCCTCGTAAACAGTTATTTCATCCAAAATAGTCTCGCTACTAAATGGAACGATATCGTCAACGTCGGGGACATTATTTACGTCTTCTACGGTAAAAACTGTCGCCAAAAAGTTATTGAAAATACCCGCCATCGCCTGAGCGTCAGAAGCCAAAGCGCCATTAACATCCACTAGAGGGCCTATGTTATCTTTTACCGGCTTACGATTATTAACATATTCCAAAAACTTTTTTGGATTATGTTTACTATCCGCAGGTATAACTATCTCTAAATTACGCTTAGCATTCCTAACTGATCTTTTAACCTGACGTCTAAGCTCGATATATCTATTAAAGTTAACTGCCGTGCCATTGCGCTTACTAAGTTTATACGCTCTATTACGCTCGTTTATAAACTCTCCTATTTCCCCTAGTCCACCACTTCGGCCTACCACGATTTCTAGCGCGCTTGGGCCTACGAGGAATAAACTCCCTTTCAATATTCATAAAACTTTCTTTAAACGCCACCCAACGCAAATTTGTGTTATTGCCCATAAATAAGTTATCCCAGTCCACTACTCTCATCCTATCAGCAAAACTATCAAAAATAGCCCTACGAAAATCAGGGACTTCTATTACGTTACTATCCTTAGTGTTTTCTATCAATAACTTAAACCTAAGAATTTGATGATCACTACATCCTAAACTCTCGCCTACTTCTAAACCTTCGACTATATTCTCGCCGTTCGTCATCACCAAATCTAAAATATTGTCACCGCGCGTTGGTTCGGTAACTATCTGTCGTAAAAAGTTATCGTCCATAAACTCAACCAATCTCAACCCCTCCTCATTACCAGTAAAATTCTCGTAATTAACATTAGGGCAGTTAAAGTCTCCTACAATTATACTATTCCGATTGTCAATAAAATTACCAAGAAGTGAGTAAAATCTAGTATCTGTATCGAGGGGTTGAACGGGAGGTCTATAAACAACAACAAAATTAAAACTAATACTACGCGCCCTAACTTCAACACATATCGCATTAATTACTGCCGGAAAATCTAACTTAACCTCGATAACCCTAAGGGAATTACGAATGTACAGCAAAACGCCTCCGCCAAACCTATGTAAACTATCATTAGTAAAGAGTTTAAAACCCGGTATATCAAGTTCCCCCAACAAGTCCCGAGTCACGGTATTCAACGAAGTTTCAGTGATAGCAACTATATCATAGTTGCCGGAATAAATTATCGCCTTAAATTCATTTAATTTATTTCTAATACTACGCGCGTTACAATAAAAGACGTTTAAGTTATTTTTTACCACGGGCCCGCGTTTTAAACTATTTATCACGTCGGGCCCGCGTTTCCCGGACCCACAACGTTTAAAGAAGGCTTCGACCTATACAGCTTTCGCACGTTTTCGTCTATTAACCTACCTAGCCTAGCATTACCTATTTCATTAAAATGCACCCCCATCTTTTATAAAAAGGCTAGGATCACTGAATTCGGACCACAGCTTTACGAAGGCTACATTTTCCTCAACGCAAATCTCTTCTAATTTGTTATTCAAAAATATTGTTTTGACGTAATTCTAAGACCCAACCCGTGCCTAGGGGTAATACCTAGAACTAAAGACCTATCTGACCTAGCCTTGAGGGACCTAATTAACCCCCTATATCTCTCCAAAAGGTCAGGCACTCTCGTATCGGGCCTATACGAGTCGTTGCCTCCTACCATCGTCACCAACATTGAGTGACGGGAGGCAACGTCGATCCTATCCACTTCGTCTCTAACTCTGTCAACCCTGGCCCCTGGGAGACAGACCCTCCTCCTCTTGGTTGGATGCCGTTTAACGAACTCTTTGTCCATGTGGCGCACTAAAGAGTCCCCGATTAAAATAGTTCCCCCCTCATTCACGTCCCTTTCCAAATGGGCGAAAGGGTTCGAAACCTCGATAGGGGGGGAATTCCTATCACCTAACGTACGCGGCCTGGCTCCACCCTTAACCTCTCTAAATCCCTCGCTATCTACTACTCTCGGACTAACCTTAACCTCTCCCTCAACTCTATCTAACCTTCCCGACAAGCTACCTAAACTAGAAACTAGGTTACGCACCTCACCCTTCAAATTACTAACGTCTTCAACGTTAGTATTGGTTCGGCTTCCGCCACATGATCAATGTTGCAATGATGCAAAGGGGGATGGGGGTATGTTTCAAAGGGGGTATGGTACAAAGGGGGAGGGGGTTGCATGCCTTGAAGGGGGGGAGAGGGGAGGATGACCTCCCCCCAAAAGGGTTGCCTTAACCTAAGAGAGGAAGAGAAAGGAGAAAGAGGTATTTGGGGGAGAAGATGGGGTGTCCTCACCCCCCAAATGGAAACCTAACCTAAGTCTTAACCTAAGAAGGAAAGATAGTTCTTTACTCCACCGAAGTTCGCATCATTCTGGCCGCTCCGAAGCCAAGCGGGTCTTATATAGAGGAAGGTTGAGTTGCCAGATATCACTTTTTATTTTAATTGTTCAGGTATACAATATTTACATGAGTTGCCAAATAATATTTTTATTTATTAAAAGCAAACGAACTTTCTCCTTTTAGAGAATTAATTATTAAAACAATATTAACATTAAAAGAAATACATTTAAACCGCCTCTACTGCACAAAATAAAAAAATAAAAAAGAAATCATTCCAATAACATTCTCTAAGAACAATTTATGTCTATTTACTTTTGACATTCCTTTCTTGTTCGAATTAAAACATCATTCTGTTTATTAAATATTTGAAATAAATCGAAATGAAATATATACACTTTATCTTCTACCGCACAAAAAATAAAATAAAAATGTATAAACATTAATACGGGTGAAACACACACACACACACACACCACACACACACACACATGCACAATTATATTAAATAATAAACAGCAAAATAAATAAAACATCAACTGTGTCTATTTACTTTTGACAATCCTTTCTTGTGTTTCAAAAACAGAAAAAATATCATTTCATTCCTTTATATATATATATATATATATATATATATATATTATATAATATATATATATATATATATATATATATATATAAGATAAACAATAAACAACGAAAGAATTAATTTTAAATTAACTTCAACTAAATTGTCTATTTCATTTCTTTCCTTCTTTGAAATCGTCTCTGGAAAAAAAATTCTGAGCAGGTATCCCTCACGCTAACCGCAAAACTGACCACAAAGTTCCATTTGACCTACTTCCATCCTTTCTCTCGACAAAACCTCGCTTGAGTCCAAATGTTAAATCTGACATTCTTATTACTACTGAAGTTAAAAACATGATTTTATATTATTTTAGAGAGAGGGAGAGAGAGAGAAAGTGAGGACCACGCACACACACGCACACACACACACACACACACAATATATATATATATATAGGATGGTACAAATTACAGTATTAACAATAATAGCTAATTCGGTTTTCACCGAATTGTTCATTCTAACAATGGTCAAGCTTTTCACTCCGCCTTAGACCTACAGTTTAACGTGGAAACCGAAACATTAATCCGGGCGGGGTGAAATGTCTTCGCTCCGATCACTCAACAGCACCCGCCGGCTAATCCACTAGGATACCTAGGGTAGCCATTTATCAATCAACCCAAGCAGACATTCATTTTCATGATTTATTTATTCACATATCTACGCGAGAAATAAAAATCCACAAGTCATGAATCTTGGGAAAGTTGAGTTTAGTATGGGTGCAAAACAGTAATGCACAATAATCTTCTAGATTTGATGTTTATATCATAGGATATTACTGTGCTGTTAATATCAGAGTAATGAAGAGTAGCGGCGCTAACTTTGTTTCCTGCGGTACTGAGCGGTGCCACTCTGATGAATATATTCCTATAACGAACTGCAACCGAAAAAATGAGGCTCAATTTAGTATGGCCGCAATGAATATATTCCTATAATAACTTACGTACGAAAAATTGAGACTCAATTAGTAGGGTCGCAAAATAATAAAATATTGTTGTGAGGGTTATTGCATAAAGGGGAGGGTTGGGGAAAACCAAGTATGGGTGCAAATATTGCCGTGGTAGAGACAGCAAGGGGTAATACGAGCATTAAATCTACGGAGAGAATTTAAAGACACCGTTAGTCATCCAAAACCTGGACCCGTTATATCGGTGTTACGATTGGTACACAATTGTATCATAGCCCCGCCCAGTTACAGTAACAACCAATCATTACGAACCGAGTCTTAATCTTTTGGGGCGGAGCTTGGTGATCGTGCATCTAAAAGGAAATATTTCTAGCTGGGAGTAACAGTAGTTATTTTCACCAGTGAATAAACATTCCCTCTGCCAGTGAGTAAACATTCCCTCCGCCATGAATCAAGAAATTTATAGTTTACCGGATTTATATCAAGATGGTGACATTTGTAGCATTGTCTACAATTAATCTTTGTAACGCGATTGACCGGAATGGATTATTTCCAACGCAAACCGTTGATGATATTTGCAATGACGCTCCTTACGATCCGACGCAAGGGACCACCATAGAAATGTAAGTGTCTATAACTTTATTTTTTGGAGTAAATTATTCACAAACTGTCAGAAAGAGGATTATTTCATATATATATGGAGGGATGTAGTATCTCGTCAAATACTTCATTTAGGTAATCGCAATTATAGATTAGTCTACAGTTATATCCTGTTTTGATTCAATGAATTTTTTATAGCAATCTTTTGCATGTTTTTTTTAAAAATGTTATTCGGAATTACCTCTTAAATGAACTTCTCTGAGCGGTTCAAAGATATCTTCACATTGTAATATCTTACTATATGTATACTCTCTATATGTTTTATTAAAAAAGATTCAGTATAAACATTATTCTTTCTCCTTTAAGGTCCCATGAGGATTTGTCACGTGTTATACAATCTTTTGAAGAACCCCGTGTCATGGACCTGAATACGGAGGATTTACCGAGCAGTCAGCCCAATGAATGTCACTTCATTAACGAAAGAATGTAAGTGTTTTTTTTGTATGATCTTTTTTGGGGAAAGAAGAAAATGTATTTTCATCAATTTATTAAATGAAAGAAATAATATTTTTAGTACAACAACCATCTTAAACTACAGAATATACAAACTAACGTTACAAATATATACACGAACAAAGCATTATACTATACAACGAGTACGCACAATTGGAAAACGGCTTTTTATCTGTCTGCATACCATTTCATCGTTTCGTTGAGTGTGACACGGGTCGAATAATTTAAAAAAATTTATAAATTCTTTACCACGTGATATATGCATGAGAAATGAAATGCAGTACATTCCAGAAGTATTACTAAAATATCCTTGTAATCGGAATGGGTTCCATACAACTTCGGGGATATGTAACTGATCGAGAAATTTTACAATAACAGGGTCACTCCAGGGTTGAGTACCGAGTGAATCAAAATAGTACAGGCGGTGCCTATTTTTAAAATAGATTGCAAACCAATGAATCCCTTCATTACCAATGACATCTGTGTCCACAATAAGACTACCGCATTCTCGCGTAGTTGGCAAATTCAATGTTTCATTCTTCGCAAACACGCCGATAAATTTGGAACGTGTGATTCGTTCACTATTCATTACTGAAGTGTATTAGCATCCATTTTAAAAGTCAGTGATAACGCCCCTAAATCTATCTACTTCTACTAGGGCTTGCGACTCGAGGTATATTAGTACACTAATAGGCGCGTCTATAGGCTTGGTGAATTCCAACCTCACTGACATGTTTCCGCTCTGTTGTGGACTTAAATGCCAAACGGATAAAGGTTAAATTGATCAATGAATTCTTTCTGCGTTACCCCATTACCGAGCTCATCACAATCACCTGCAATATGGGCCAGTTTACTATAGGCTCTCGCGCAAAGCGGTAACACAGCGTCTGATGAATAGTCCGTATCCAATGTTCCGCCCAACGCAATGCCTTTAACATATAGTTATATTTTTAAGTCCGAAATTCTCGAATTTAAAGGCATTCTTTTTATATTTTCCATTCACCTAAGCATGGTTCTGCATTCCGATTAATATCGTTTTAGGAAGATTTCCCAGGGCGATGTTTTCTATCTGTTTCGATGCCAACCCTGCAGGCACCGTATATAGTTTGATTTGTATTCTGTTAATAGGGTATTTCACTGTAGCGTTTAGTAAATTTTTCTCAATTTCTAGTTGTTTTGGTGAACTTAATTTCACTCGCCGTACGCGGAGGTATGTCTCCATAATGTGAATCACAACGGGTTTTGCTCCCTCTTCTTGATCAGCATCCAGATTTAAGCAGATCTCAGGACTCGTGCGGGTGAGCTTTATTTTCATATCCACCCCATTCACAAGCAACTTCTCCTGGAATGTGAAATCTGTATGTGTTTCTATGTGTAAAATAACGGTGCATGCGTTCCTGTATGGTACGTTGAACTCTTTCAGCTAAAGAAGCCTTATGTATAGAATTGGTAGTGTAATAGCTGATATTAAACTCTGTCAACATGTTCTGAAAAGCACGGTCTATAAATTCCTTCCCCATATCCGTACAAAAATAGCCAGGAACCCTGTTTTCTTTTAACATCAGTGTTTTGGTGGCTTTAGCAACTGTTTCAGGTGATTCATTTTTCAGAAGAATTAGCCACAGATATCTAGAGAATACATCTATTATGAATAGAATGTAGCGGTAACCATCGTTATACACAGAATATCTTTGCATGTCTGTTAAATCTGCTTGCCAAATAGAGTCAATCGAAGCAGCTGTTGTCTTGGCTGTTTTAAACCTTTTTCTCACAGGCTTATGAAGTGTATAAGCGTCCTGCTCCCGCAAAAATCTCTCAACATCTTTTTTTTCCTACTCCCTAAACACTCCTGTACAGTCTATCTACGCCTCGGTAGGAGGCTGGGTTAGAAATATCATAATAGCGTCTTCTTAATATGTTAGCCATTTGCGTAATTTAGAGGCACGTGGGTTGGGTTGACCGTTGTTTAACCTCTTCTTTCTCCTCTTCAAAGATGTTACCGCCGGGGTGATGGCGTCTTCAATTGTGTCACGTGCGTCGCATGTTCCAAGTCTTTTAACCTGTTCAGATTTCCTATCATGTTTTGGGGACATTTATTTGTTGTAGTCTTGCTTTAATATGCTTCCATCCTGATGGTGAGGGCCTATCCCACTTTCTCACCAGATCATGGACAATGTCTACGATATTCGATCCCTGTACCTTTGATCCTTCCACATGTATCGGTCCATTATATGGCTGGGTCCTCATTCAATACATTATAAAGACTTAAACCTTTATTCCTCAATGTATGTGGGAGGGTGCTTTTTAATACATGCTCGATGTTGTGTGGCCGACCCTTAATCTTTGGTTGGTCAGCTATCGTCGGACAGGTCCTATGTCACCATGTCCATCGTTCCCTGCTGTGCCTAATAACCACGGGAATCTCTGTCGGGTTCTTATAATTTTCGTACTCGTGAAGAAATTTCTGCAGAGCTTCTTGGTATAAGATTCTTTTCTCATCAGGTGTTTTTTTACTGTTTAATAGGGCTAGCAATTCACTTTCCATTCTTTTAAGCCTGCTTTTACGGGGATCTAGATCCGTGTCTGGATTCTTTGCAGTGAAGCATACACCTCGTGTGGAATCACTACCACTTTCTTCATTATATTAATCTAGTCAGTAAAGGACCCAAAACTGAAAATAAGATGGGGAGGAATGACCCTCCTCTTTGTACAATAATTCGTTTTTTCTTCCCTACAGTTTGACTTTTACGAGCGAGTGCACGTATTATGTTCTTGTAACGGCGTAGGCGAGCCTTCTGAGGTGGTTTCATTGATACATTGCAATTTATAACGTTAAGACAGATTTCACAGATGCATTTTAAAAAGTCGGAGTCGATATTTTTAATAAACATCTGCTGCATTGCCCGGGGCAGTCGATGATAGATTTTTATTAATTCATGGTATTTCTTTAGCCTCTTTGTCATTCTGGAATATACACCGTTTCAGGCTCGTTTGGAAATATATTCGTTCTTAGAAGCACCCTAAACGTGTTTCGCGGATGAAGGTCGCAAAGCAAATATCCGTAACGCGTGCTTGTAGCTTCTTTATAAACTTCCAAAAACTCCTTACGCTGATTCGGGAACATTTGATTGGCTAATACCCCAATTTGTGATACATCTCTACGTTGCGCGAATAAGACTAGATATTGTGTATTTAACGACACATCGCGCATGTATCTATTTTTGAAAAATAGATTCTGATTGATGAAGAACACGCTTATGTTAAGATGGTGGGAGAATACTGTAAATGTCTCGGCAAACGTTTTATCCATCTCCAACATGAGATCGTCAATTACAATGACTGTATGTTCATTTCCCTTTAACGAATTAACATCATATACACCTTTGTGGAACAAAATATCATCTTGGTACTCGTTGAACACTGATTGATACGTCGAATAGCACCATATAACTTTATGCACAAATTTTGAGAACATCTCTCCCTTTTCTTTAATGATTTTAAGCATAAACACAGTTTTACCACATCCTGTAGGTCCAGATATAATACATGTGGATGGGCTCGTGAACCTGAATTTTTCTACAGAGTCCATTTCTAACACGTCACACTCCTAAGTGGGTCATTTACAAAATATTACAATTTTGAGTGCTGCTCCTTATATTCTACAGTCTTGTTTTTCTCTTCTCCCACAGAACCGTGAATGACGATGAGGTACAGCACCCCATCATCGACATTACAGATGACCCCGACGACAGTGTAGTTGTGATCACAGAATCCTTCCCCGCCGACGAATCCTCACCAGCGATACCTGTAGCACGCGACAATTCAAAGCGGACATGATGAAGAGCCCTCCACGTCAGGTATAAAGCGTGCCAGGATTGCGCCGGTTGTTAGACCACCAGTAGTAGAGCCCCAACCCTCTACGTCTTACGACACAACCCCACAATAGTACCTTCCTCAAATAAAAATATATCCCCTTATTCCTGTTCAATCCTGTACATCCTCCGCAGCAGCTTCTCGCTCTGTTGAGGATGGCATAACATTCGAGTTGGTGCGTACCGATGCCCCCCCCAGTCTTGACTAGAAATCGGTATATAGTCAGGGTTGATCCTAGATCCGTATAGCAATGGTGTTGAACACGGACTACGGCGCATAGTTGAGCGTATTGTAGAGTTTGCCCTTCAGAACCGCGACGAACGTGAAGTCAGGACGATGCTGTCTTTTGGATTCGGGTCAGATGACGGAGATGTAGATGATTTTTGGGTAGTAATACCTTCAGACGTTTGGCAGCTGAAGATATAGAGTATATATTAGGCCGTATAATGCAGGCCTCTCAAAGTAGTATAGCCTTCAATATGGACAACTTCACGGTAAATATTGACCGTGTATTCCGTGTTGCGGGTCATAGCGCCACCTTATACTCTTAACTTCAATTCTCAGGCTATTTTAGACGGCATATAAACGTCGATCGTGGTTGCGGCTTTATAGCAGTAGTCTTGCCGTATGTTTACTGTACTAAATACACGGGTCAAAAACATTTGGTTGCCTACGGTAGTGGAGCGTGCCCGTAAACTAGCTGTAGACTGTAAACTTGAGTTTGACTGTAATATGGGTCCTGAAGAGCTGAGAAGGGTAGAACAGGAAATGAATGTTCGTATAGTTGTATTTGGAATGGATGATCGTCGTAGGACTGTGTATGTTTTTAAAAGCAGTGTGAGAGATCGTACAAGACCCCTACTTATTTTAGGACTGTCAGGGACAACGTATCTCCCCATCCGTAATATAAGGGACCTTTACGCGAGTTATGATAAAAGTCGAAAATATGGGCGACATCATGATTTGTGTAAGGGATGTATCGAGTTTGCGGATGATATAGTGAAACATTGTAAAGATTGCCACATGGTATGTGAGCAGTGTAAAAGCTCCAAATGTGAAAGCCGTGTAGTTGAAGCTGAGAAGAGGGACTGTGATGTGTGTAGACGCACATTTTTCAATAATAACTGTTTTGAGCTCCATAAATCAATTGGCACGTGCAGGAAAATGAGAATCTGTGAATGTGGTATGTTTCATGATGGATAATTGGGGAATTTCAAGCATAAATGTGATGAAATTCACTGTCCTACATGCCATGAGAAATATAAGGCGGATGGAGTAAAGCATGTATGTTATATGAAAGATGCTAAGCCTAAAAATAACCCTTGTATAACTGTGTACTACGATATAGAAACATACACGAACGCTGAAACCAAAGAGGTTATTCCACATTTACTTGTAAGCCAGACTATCTGTGATGAGTGTATGGAGATCGAGTGTGATGAGTGTCACAAATGCGGTAAACGTACAAACGTTTTTAAAACGAGTGCCTACGATAGCCCTGTGAAACTCTTTGTGTCCTATATTGTCAAGCTAGCGGACAAGTTAAAAAAATGACTGTGTATATTCTCGCCCATAACGGGGCAAAATTTGACACACAGTTCCTTTATAAGGAGTTGCTTGAGCACGAGTCATCTGAGATATTTACAGGTGATCCCTTGAAAAGAGGCAACAAACTAATACAGATGCAAATAAGAGGTAATGTACAGTTTAAAGACACTTTATTATTCACACCTTGTAAATTAGCAAAGCTACCCAAGGTGATGGGTGTAGCCGCTGAAGTTTCAAAAGGATATTTCCCTTACACATTCCTCACTAGCGAAACTTTAAATTACGTAGGACTACCTCCACCCAAACATTACTTTAACTATGAATGTATGAGTACAGATGAACGTGAAGATTTTGACCGATACTACAACAGTTTTAATGAATCTAATCCTTATAATATAGCTGATGAATGTGAGCGTTATTGCGTGAATGATGTGCGCGTGCTTAGAGTATGTTTCCAGGCCTTTAGAAGGATGTACATAGGCCGTTTCAAATGCGATCCGTTGCAAGTCGCAACCACCATCGCCTCATTATGTTTTACGGTGTTCAAGAATAACTTCATGCCTAAAGACACCTTAGCCATTATTCACAGAAACAATCCCCGCAGTTATGGGCACAAGGCTATTTACTGGCTCATACACCTACATCAGCAGACAGGTGTATACATAAAGCATGCCCGCAACATTAATGGTCGTGTTTTTTGGGTTGATGGACTAAGTGAAAACCGTGCCACTGGTGAGAAGACTGTGTACTCCTTTAACGGTTGCTGGTGGCACGGATGCCCCCGTCCTGAGTGTGGAATCGCAGGAGATATCCACGGTAGATCTCCTGCCGACTGTCTTGCGTGGACCCGCACCCGCGATCAACTTATAGGATCCCAGTTCACTCACAAAGTCTTGTGGGAGCATGAGTATGATGCACGGATGGAGACAGACGGACAGTACCGTGAAGAAATAAACACGATCAAGCGTTCAATGGTGCTGGATCCTCTCAAATGCGGTGATAGCTTGTTCGGAGGGCGTACAAATCCCTTCAAGCTATACTTTCCGCCTACGGAGGGTGTGAAACTCCATTACTACGACTTCTGTTCTTTATACCCCTACGTGATGAAGAACAATCCGTACCCCGTAGGTGCGCCTGAGAAACTGGTGGGACCTGACCTACCCTCCATCGACGAGTTCTCAAGAAATTTGAACGGGTACTATTTCGGCCTTTCTTTCGTAGACGTACTCCCCCTCGCGATTTATGGATGCCGATCTTACCCGTCGTTATCGATCACAAGCTCATGTTTCCCTTGTGCGTGAAGTGCGCAGAAGAGAACAATGGTGATTGTGACCATACAACCCACCAGCGTAAGATTAGAGGTGTATATACAAGTCCAGAGCTGGATCTAGCTGTTCGCCATGGCTACAGCATATTGAAGATACATGAGGTGTGGAGGTTTCAGAAGCTACCCAACCTTTTCACGCCATATATAAACGCTTTTTTGAAAGATAAGGTCGAAGCATCAGGGTATCCGCGAGGAGTTGATACCGAAGATGAAAAGTCGGCCTATATTCAACGTTACCGTGACCGTGAAGGTATACAGCTTGACCGTTCCCAAATTGTAAAGAACCCTGGCAAGCGCTTTAGTGCAAAGTTGTGTCTAAACAGTCTTTGGGGAAAATTTGCACAGAATACCGGCAAAGGGAACGTTCATTTGGCACAAAGTTATAGTGAAGTCTGGGATTATGCCAATGCTCCCGATAAAGAGGTCATGGAGATCATGAATGTAGGTAATACTTACATAATAAAGTACAACAATACCGAATTGGCCACAGATACCTCACGGGTTACAAACATACCTGTAGCCAGCTTCACAACGGCCTACGCACGCATCAAACTTTGGGGCTTATTGCATTCTCTTGGGCGGAGGGTATTGTACGCTGATACAGATAGTGTGATATTCACAGAGAGGGAGGTGAATACATGCCTCCTATTGGTGAATTCCTCGGTGAGTTGACTGATGAGATCAAGGATGAGTATGGAGACACCGCATACGCCGACTCTTTTGTCTCAACAGGACCAAAAACTTATGGGGTACGGGTGAGGGTGGGGGGATATGAAATATATCGTGAAGGCAAAGGGTATCACGCTCAACCATGCGAATCGGCGGGTCGTTAACTTTGAATCGTTGAAGGATCTAGTGTGCTTGGATGATGAGGATGGTCGGCCCCCCCCAACTAACTGTAGGCACCCACAATTTTCGGGCGCAGAAGCTGGGGGCGTGAAGGAACTTAGGGGTACAAAGGTGTGCCGTAACACCTATAGGAAACGTTACCAGTACCTGGTACCTATGATACCGTACCCTTTGGATACCATAATCTTTGATGTGTCTATTGTTAACTTATTTATTACACGTATTTGTAAATTATATATACACTTGAATATAATCTTTGATGTGTCTATTGCTAACTTATTTATTACACGTATTTGTAAATATATATACACCTTGAATATTTCGTTTATTAAATAAATCGTGTTTCAATTAGCGTTTCAATTTCTCCTTTGTGTGTGTGTGTGTGTGTGTGTGTGTACACAGGAGAAAGTTCTAAGCTCCGCCCACTGTAAGACCAGCAACGTGAGTCATGCTACTACCTGGGCTTCCCTGCGTGCTCAGTTGATCGCAGTAAGCCCTGGACATCAGACGTGTATTCTCCCGCGTAGACAGAAAATAGTAATGGCTACCTTTAATATTGCTTGTTCAACGTTTATGAAATGGTATTCTGCAAAGTGTCAAGATGTGGTGGATACTGAAAAACTCCCTATTCCCCCTCCTTTGATGCTTTTAAGGCTACATTGAATCGTGCGAAGGAGCAAGATGTACAAATACTCTATGGCTATTCTGGTGAGAGCATTGTAGGATTTCGTGGGACAAGTGATGTATTGAACTATGTTGTAGGACTAAACTTTATAAAAGCTTACATATACCGTGAAGTAAAAGAAACAACACGTGCAGAAGAGAAGCAACGGTTGGATAGTGAGTCTTGTTGATGAGTGGTGTGACAAGCGATATTATGTCATGTTGCATCATACCGAGTACTCGTACCCTGCGACTGAGAATGTAAATCTCGTCATCATGGAGAATCTTAAGTATTTTTATCACTATATTAATATATCATGACGAAGTTTGTAGTGAGGTTGTGGCTAATGCCCTGTGTGAGTTTTTAACAGACTTTAGAGACGAGTATCGCTTGTTAAACAAAAAGGAAAAATATGGGCATATGTTCCTCTCAAATAGTGCGCCGGAATGTGAAGATGTTTAGTTTGTGGAAATGAACGTGTAAAACATTAAAACCGTTATAAAATGTTTAGTTCGTGAAAATTACCCTGAAGGAAAATGCCTGGTGCGTATTCGGGGAAGTGGGAGTGATAAAACATTAAAACCGAATTAATTCTTGTATCGGAAAAAAAACACCTGCCCAATATAATGGGATACAACGATTCATGTTGGATCAGCGCCGTACACGTTTCATTAGATTATGGTGTGACTCACTCCTCCCGTCGAACCGTCGCGTTGCATGTGCCATAGTTATCTCAGAGCTTGAGCCGAGTGGACGTGCGCTCCTCGAATACGATGGAACTTCCTTTGAGCAGCATTCTCAACGCCGTGTACGATGTGTCCGTGACGAAGTCGTTGCGCGTGTTCAGGCGTAAATCCGGTGTCGTTAACTATGTACTGGAAACGGATTGTAGACAAACAAACAAACGGAATGTTGTTTATTTAAGTGTCGAGGAGATGAATAGAATCTTCGTGATAGTTGAGAAGTGGAGTGAAGATCGTTATAAAATTCCTACAGGTGTAGGTACAAGAAGAGAGCAGATTAGTGACACCCCTCATATGCCGTTGTATGTACGTTGTGTATAAATAACGATCGGCCATGCATTGATATACGGTTGATGTGGAAGAATGCTTCTGATAATAACGCTCTTGTCCCTACGCGAAACCGTTTCATCCTCGACAGAATGTTTGAAATCGTCGGATTCCGCAAGCTGAAGCCTATATTAGACGCGCGTGTTACGGATATGCTTTATTTTGATACGGTTCTTGAATACGCATACACCGCTCTGCTCGATGGGTTTACCGAGTGTAGGGTTGAACAAGGTGAGAATGGTCTAGAGCTGGACGTTTATTTAAAAAGTTTAGACTCTTTGAAATATCATGAACTTTGGTACAAAGCACTTGATCGGTACAGGGCTGAGCTCACCTACACCGTTCACCCTGAAGAACTATTTCTTTATATAACGAGCAGCTGTCGTAACGACTTAGAAGATTATTTCAACTGTCGCTATGCAGTGTGAAGAAGAGTTCACGATTGAAAAGCTCGGGTCGGTAGAAATAAACCCTCGATTGGAAAGGCGTGTTTATAAACTTGTATTTGACGTTTGGCTAACGATGAACTCTTTGTGCGTGCTTTTGATTGTATTCTAGACGTATTTAAAGATAACTTGCCAACCGGTTGTAAAGTGGGCACAAAAATAGTACTGAACGATATGAAGGCCCTTTATAGAGTACAGGTATCCCTATACCTTAAGCGGTGAAATATTATTAAAGCGTATACTGCGTAATGCAGAGCAATAACGATGTAATTGTAGACTCGATTAAGTGTGAGTTTAGTGTTTTGAAAAAAAGTGAAATGTATTTAATATTTAACATAATTGTGTGTATATATATATATATATATATATATTATATTATATATATATTTCGCCTGTACTGCTATATTGATGGCTGTACGTTTTGTATTTCTTATTTTTATTTTGTGCGGTAGAAGATAAAGTGTATGTATTTATTTATTTAACATAATTGTGTGTCTATATTTCTGCTATATTGATGGCTATACGTTTTGTATTTCTTGTTTTTATTTTGTGCGGTAGAAGATAAAGTGTATGTATTTATTTATTTAGCATAATTGTGTGTGTGTATCTATTTCTGCTATATTGATGGTTATATTATTTCTTCTTTTTTATTTTTTGTTTTTTGATCATTCCAATGTGTATTTATTTTCTATATATTTACAATATTTAATAAACAGAATGATGTAATGTTGTTTTATTTAATTCTTTTGGTTGTAAACAATTATACCAAATGGCTGGTTACGTCTTCTAAACCTACTGACGGATTTCTAAGCCAACTGCTAAGAATTAATTAAATAAATGGTACAATCCTCAACTTAATAATGGATACCTGAACAATTAAAAACGGCAACTCATGTAAATAAAATAAATGGTGGTATCTAGCAACTCTCCCTAATAAGGTATACCTCAACAATTAAAATAAAAAGTGGTATCTGACAACTCAACCTGTACAAGCCATTTACGCCTTCTAAGCCAACTGGCTGATTAGGGGCCTATAAGAGGACGGCGGGTCGGCTGAAGTGTTAATATGCACTTGGCTCCTGCCAGGTGAACATCTCTCTTCCTTTCTCTCCTTCTCCTGTCTTTCTCTTGGGGGATAACGCCGCCTCTAAGTTTCATGACCCCTTGTTGCACCTGCAGCATTCCCCCACCCCCCTTCACTGCATACCCCCACCCCTTTGCAACATTGATCATTATCTCAGCAACATCTCTGCACTCGTCCATTTTGCGTCCATACTACTGAAACCAAGTTCCGTTTAAAATTCAAAGGGATGACGGAGGAGAAATTGGTGTGCTAAGACCAGTAAATGTCAGTTTACGATAAACAGAGGTTTCCAAAGAAGAATGAGTTTTGGATATCTTAATGTCCAGCAACGATAATGAATTGTTACATTAAATTTTTGAAGTAAATTCGATGTTGGGATGTGATGTTTAGATGTTTAGAATTTAAGTAATCAAGGAATTTATATATAAGGAACACGAGTGGTGTTGCAGTGGACATCTTCAAAAGAAGCTTAGACGCCTGGCTCAGAACAATCCCCGATGAGCCGGGGGTACCTGGCTATGTGAAGTGGAGAGTACAAGAAACCAATTCGCTACTTCACCAGGCCAACTCGAGAGGAGGGGCGACAAGCTTGACCTTCGTGAAATGAGGAATCATCGCGCGGAACATTTGAAAGGTTGAAAGGTATAGTGCTTTATCTGGAAGGGAAGGTTCCGGAACTCTATTCTAATTTTCCTACAAACCTTTGCCAATTGTTACTTCATCCTATCTCCCCTCCTAAGCCTCCTTCCTATTCGTAAAATTTTGCGTGTGAAAAAAAAAAATGAATGAAAATAAAAACCTCAAATTTTCTTCTGTATCTTCCAAATAAAAAAGTTGTAATTAAATCTTTTTAATTTTATATAAAAAATGTTATTTAATGTATCCTAATATTGTAACCTCAGCAACAGACGCCACAGATGAATTATATCCTTATCAGAGCTGCTGTTGAATCCATGCAGAAAGACAATGAAAGTGGTGGGAGGGAGGGTTGATCTTGTTCGAGGAAATTGTCCACGCGACTTTTAGTTTTTTTTTAATAAAGGTACCGGAACGCCGCTACGGCGCGTTCCGCCAGAACAAAAAAAAATATACACATATTCCCGGTGATTACAAATGATCTTCCCGATTTTAAACATTTATTATGAAAAAATTAACAAAGCTACAGCGAAAAGTAAGATATACAAAGGAAGAATATTTCAGGGAATTTTTATCTGTAATATTAAACACGTCACAGATAGCCCTAAAGTTAACGTGTTTTGTGCTCTTACAGCTGAGAAAGTGTACGGTTCATTCTTCTTTGCTGAACAAATAATTAACGGTATCATTTACAGCGATATTCTGTGGCTGATGCCCCAGCTGCTAGAGGAAAAAGCTGATGTGTGGTTTCAGCAGGATGGCGCGCCACCCAATTTCCACAATGAGGTTATAACAGTCCTGAATGAGCAATTGCCTGATAGTTGGATCGGGCGTGGGGGGCCCGTTCCTTGGCCGGCTCGTTAGCCCGGTCTAGCCCCCCTTTACTTCTTCCTCTGGGGCTATGTCAAAATGAAGTTTTTGTTCCACCAATGGCAACAATTTTGGAACATTTAAAGGAAAGGGTACTTGAGGCTGTTAGAAAAGTTCAGTATGATATGCTACAAAATGTATGGAGGGAAACAGAATACCGCTTTGCTGTCTGTAGAGCCCCAAAAGTTGTTCATATTGAACTTCAATAGCTTGTAAATAAAACTTTTTGAGTTCTTCTTTATTTGTATCTTGCTTTTCTTTGTAGCTTTGTTAGTTTTTTCATAATAAATGTTTAAAATCGGGAAGATCATTTGTAATCACCCGGTGTGTGTATATATATATATATATATATATATATGAAAAAACCGCCCCCACCTCACCAGGGTTCGAACCCACCATCTTTCGAAGAGAAAATGAGGGCACTACCCACTAGTGAGTCTAGAGGTGGAAAGAGTACCAAAACGATTGCCAGTACGATTAAGAGTATCGTATTTTTTGAGTGGTCGAGTACGGTTTTTTAGTGTTCGAGTACGAGTACGCGTGTAAAAGTGTGGTTTTAAACTTTAACTGGTGCTTGGCTACAACTTATAGCCAAGCACCAGTTAAAGTGCTGGACTAAAGTGCTTGGTTAAAGTGCTTAGCTACAAGTTGTAGCCAAGCACCAGTTAAAGTTTGAAGCCACTCTTAACACGCGTACTCGTACCCAAACACTAAAAAAACCGTACTCGACCACTCAAAAAATACGGTACTCTTAATCGTACTGGTACTCGTTTTGATACTCTTTTCACCTCTAGCGGCCCACTACACTACTAGTACACTCCTTTTCTACTGAGGAGTTGGTGGATTCGAACCCTGCTGGGGGCGATTTCTTTATCATATAAAATCGTGCGTGTTTATGTATGTATATACAGTATATATATGGGACGAGGTGTACTTCTGAATACGCGAAAGGCCTTGGAATAATTTTTAATATATATATATATTAGTGGTGTGCCGATTAATCAGCATCGGCACCGGCCAAATTTAGCCAATTCTCTCACCGATTCTTTGAAATTTTAAAACTTTTAGTACAAAACAAAATCTATATTTATAGAAAATTGAACAGACCAATTTATGATCATTTATATTCATTTCAAAGTGTAATTATATAAAAATATTTTATATTCGTGAAAAAGGCAAAGATGAATAAGTTAAGTTGCCCACAAATTTACATTTTCTCTAACTAGCTAATCTCTAAGTATTATAAACTATTGTAATCTCCTCTATATTAATAATAATTCTATATTAAGTTATATTTCACAATTTATATATTAAACCATCTTATTATGTTTACTTTATTTGAAGTATTTTAATAATTTTATAAACCCAAATTTTATATCCATTTTTTTCATCAAACTTGGCCACCAGGGACTTGGAATTTAAGTGAAAAATTTTGTTGTTGTTTATATTGTTGAAGAAAGAAAATACCGTCAACATAAGGAAAAATAATTACTTTAAATATTGGTATTCAATTTACGAAACTAAAATAAAATTATTTTGTCATTTTACTGAGTAATAAAACTATTTAACATCATTTTAGCTACGGTATACGAGTAATAAATTCTGGTACCATATATTGTGGAGTGAGCTAAGGAAAAGCGTTTAAACAATCTTGAAATGTGAAAATATGAAAATTGAAAGTTTTCACGTTAGATTAGTAACATTTATGAAGGGAATTGATTTTTTGTTTAAATATCGGCAAAGAATCGGCATCGGTATCAGTATTT
Organism: Bathynomus jamesi; assembly: GCA_023014485.1. Taxonomy (NCBI): domain Eukaryota; kingdom Metazoa; phylum Arthropoda; class Malacostraca; order Isopoda; family Cirolanidae; genus Bathynomus; species Bathynomus jamesi. The sequence goes on from JAJOZX010000022.1 coordinate 195,719, forward strand.
TTTCATGGAATTGGCATCGGCATATATATATATATATATATATATATATATATATATATATATATATATATATATATATATATATATATATAACTGCTGTGCAAAAGTTTTAGACATTTTATATTTTTACACTCTGATACATAAGGAAACCAAGGCTTTGTATTCAATTCAATATACCTTTAATGAAATTAAAATCAAATTCAAGTAAATCACGTTTTTCCTCTTAAATAATAATTAAATAATACTTGTAATTAAAATATATTTACGAACGAAAGAGGAAGCTGGAGTCCTTCAACGCATGGTATGACCCCTTCAACGCCTAGACCTCACTGTCATTAAAGCTTTCTGGGATTATTTGGATTAAAAAAAAAAACTGAAAAAGAATCCCAGCAACTTACGTAGGTGATCCGTGGAATGTCTTTGAAGAAGCGTGGAACACCATCCCACAAGAATTTATAACAAAATTATTTTAAAGTTTCTCTCGAAGAATTTCAGCTGTTTTAAAGGAAAAGGTTGGATACACTCGCTATTAGTTTACATCAAGGTATATTCTCTGTCAATACGAATTTGAGTTTCATTTCTTTAAAAGTGTATTTACATTAAATGTAAAGTTGGACCTAGTATGTTTCATGGCCTGCTCTCGATTTTCCTACGAAATTGCAAACAAGGGCAGTCGATGACCCTGATTTTGTTTCTGCAATCGGTTTTCTTGAGAAACCTAACCTAACCTAACCTGACCTAACCTAACCTAACCGCGATCGGACAACGTTAGTTGACTGTATAAAGGCATCCATTCTTCCAGGGTCCAAGATCATGAGCGACATGTGGAAGGAGTACGAGGGCATTGATCAACTCGCTGGGTACAACTATTCGCATTACACTGTTAACCACAGCATGAACTTTATCGACCCATCTACCGGAGCTCACACTCAGCAGGTGGAAAGCTTGTGGAATTCATTGAAACAATCGAACAAACTGCGATGCGGAACAGATCACGACCAACTTGACTCGTACCTTTGTGAATTTGTATGGCGTAAGCGCCACACCAGCTCGGACTTATTAAAAAAGATGTTGGAGTGTATTGCGTCGTTTCAGTAAATAAATTTATTCAATATCCAATAACATTTTTCTTTATCATTTCTCAAGAAAACCGATTGCAGAAACAAAATCAGGGTCATCGACTGCCCTTGTTTGCAATTTCGTAGGAAAATCGAGAGCAGTCCATGAAACATACTAGTCTCGTAAAGTTTTAATTTCTTTATGCATCAGAGTGGAAAAATGTAATATGTGTAAGATTTTTGCACGACAGTATATATATATATATAGTAAGAGAGAGAGAGAGAGAGAGAGAGAGAGAGAGAGAGAGAGAGAGAGAGAGAGAGAGAGAGAGAACTAAATAACTTCTAAGAATTGAATTTCGATCAAAACTGAACCCAGATCAAAATCGAAAATCGAATGTACAATAATTCCAAAATTCCAAATCAGCTGTTGTTACTCACCTCACGTGGAAATCAATAACACGCATGCGAAGTTTGTTGGAATTTAGGTCCAAATCTGTTACATACCTGATGTTTGTTAAGCAGACAATGCCAAACAAACTCTTTGAATATATAAACTATTTAAAAACGCAAATATTTATTATTAATTTTCTTGAAGGAAACAACTTTTTCATTTTCTTAATTACTCTTTAATATATATATATATATATATATATATATATATATATATAATATTTTTAATATATATATATATATATATATATAATATATATATATATATATATATATATATATATATATATATATATATATATATATATATACTGTATATAAACTCACCTGATTCAATTGGTGCAGACAATTTCCTCAAAAAGTGAACTTCAGGAGGCCAAACAGAACCGGTACAGAGGAAGGTGTTTCAAGTGTCTGCTGCTGTTATTTAATAAATTGTTACGCACAAAAGTTTTTCATTATTGATACACTGAAGACAGAGGATCGCTTCCTGCAGGGTGGGGCCACCATAACATCCCGTTACAGACAGGTTACCAAGAGAAAATCAAAATTGTGGGCTCTCTCATCGCAAAGAGCTTTACACCAACCGACGACCGATACTGACTGCGGAGTCTTTATCGATCTCTTCGGGGTGTTGTGCTCACCCCCATCGTAAGAGACTGATGGGGGTGAGGACATCGGACCATGAGGGAGCAGAATGGTAAGAGAGAAGCGGGGAGATTTCAAACAGATATGGAAAAAGTTATAACAAAATGAATATAATACTACTCAGCAATGTTTCTATGCATATAGTATAGTATATATATATATATATATACACACACACACACACACTATATATATTATATATATATATATATATATATATATATATGATGCAAACCCTTTTTTTCTTATGCGTTTGCATCATATATATATATATATATATATATATATATATATATATATATGATGAATAAAACCACGAAGGAAAGGAAACACAAATGGTGCTCAAGCGCTTTCGTCTAATGACATCCTCAGGAACACTGAGTGTTCCTGAGGATGTCATTAGACGAAAGCGCTTGAGCACCATTTTGTGTTTCCTTTCCTTCGTGGTTTTATTCATCATAAATATTTTTCACGTGTTACTTTCGTGAAATAATTTTCATATATATATATATATGGGATGAATTTCACAATAAAACACGTGAAATGAATGAATGCTGCAAACCCACAAGGAAAAAGAAAAACGATTCCAAGGCCTGTGTGTGTGGTGTCCCAAAAGTTTAGTAAATCTAAATTAAGAAAAACTTAAGTTCTTAAATATTGATTTATAGCGACCGGCCCATGTAGGACTTATTTGAAGTTTGACGTTTCCTGTTTTGAGAAGTACCGTATATAGGACATTTCACTTAACTTTACTATTTATTTCAGCTTAGGTAGGGGACAAAAGATCATCTTTTCCACCACAGAAAGGACAAATTTGCGTGGCACGCACCTCGAAGTATTCAGTCCAACAACCCTGAATGCCTGAAACACGTGCTATTACACGATTTTCCAAAGCCATAGATCGATTCCTGACTCCCCTTCCATTGGTGCCATGCATAGCGTGTGAGCGCGAATATGCGTTCACGCGTTCACCTGCGTATGATAATAGGGTCCTGGGCACTTCCACTAGGTTTACCAGGTGTCGCTTATTATATGGGATTTCCCGTTTTGTATGTGATCAGAAAGACAGCGTCCAGTATGAAGCGTATAAGGGACGTAATGAAAGCGAACTGCGGATAACAAAATTTTCACTCGGTGAAAGTAGTGACAATTATTTAATAGAAGAAGTAAAGTATCTAATTACAGACTCGTCGGGTGTGGACAAATTGAGTGCTAACCAAAGTTTCTCGGGCCAACCCGAAGCTACCCGAAGCTATCGGGTATTCTGATATTCAAAACCTGGCAATCCAACTTCCGGCACATATTGTAGGTCTAGATATTTAATTAGGTTTACGATTTTAAAATAACTTTTTTAATCTTAAGCTAAGTGTATTTGGACGCTCTCTCATCCCCTGCCGGCGATTCCCAGATTGTTTTTAGTGCGACCAGCTTGTCCTCATCATTGACTAAAAGAGGGAGATATGAAAATGAAATGACCAGTATGTTACTCGGTAAAGGAAAAAATCAAGCTTTAATAAAGCCTAACCAGTTGTATAGAATGTATAAACTATTATTACTATTATTATTTTTATTTTTATTAATAATAATAATAATAATAATAATAATAATAATACATTCAATAATAATTGTAATATCACTGATCCTCATTAACTTTTTTAAAATAAAAAAGGATCTCCTGAGTAAATCAATCCAATAAATCCATTTGCCGTTCAACTATTTCTGTCGAATATATATATATATATATATATATATATATATATATATATATATATATGAATCTTAAATGAATGAGGCCAATTGTAAAAACTATATTTTTTTTTGTCAGATGAACAGCTCCATTTCTTTTATCATATCGGAATTTATCTGTAAGACATGAGGTCATAAAAGCATTTAATGAAGCATCATTATCATCCTCATTAAAAGATAAACGATATATAATCTGTCAGTTGAAGGGGTTCCATATAACTCTCGACAAACGGACTGAGAATATGATTAGACATTTGTCTTTTACTTCATCACCTCTCTATCATTCGAATGATTTAATGAGCATTACATAATTTGTCTTTTGCTGTATTCTATAAAAGAAGGAATTTCAGCAGAGGATTTAATTGTGAGAATATTTACTTTTCTAGCATACATTCTGCTTTATTACGCATTCTATAAAGTGTGCTATATATAGAGAGTGGCCTTGAAATTACAGCATATCTGTAGGGTACCCTTGTTTTTCATGCAAAGGGACTTTGTGGCCACCCTGTACATTGTCGTTTTACATTTTCAAGGTCACTCACCGATGGCGTGACACACGTGTTCGCCGTCATTTGGAATATGGTAAAACATTTGTATTTTGGAAAAGATACCCTTTATTTTCTGTTTCATAAAATCTGGAGAAATACCATGTACGGATCTTTTCGGTTTGGCAGACTGCTACAAATTTTTACGAAACTTAGCAAATCAATTATTTACAAATTTTATCCTAATGAAATGTCTAATTCCTAACATCTTAAATAAACCTAACCTAACCTAACTTACATTTCATTAGGATAAAATTTGTAAATAATTGATTTGCTAATTTTCGTAAAAATCTGTAGCAGTCCGCCAAACCGAAAAGACTTCCATCTACATTATTACATTTATGTACACGTAATATTTTAGTATCTACACTTTATGAAAAGGTATACAAAATCATTTCAAGGTCACACGCATATTATAGTGGTAATACGCATGCGTAGGTCACATTAGTTAAATTTATATGATAATGAAAGTAATAATGGCATTATACAGACATTAAGTTCGTGTCTTATTTATAGTACATCTCTTTAAACACAATGTAGATTTCGGAAGGTAAAGATGTAAGGTCCGGGAGATCGGGAAGGTATTTTCGGCGAAGATAAAATAAAATTCTTATATTATAATGACGTACGTGAATTGGATCGATCCGAAATTAACTCAAATTCAACATTATTCTAGTTAAACGATTCAAGATTGGATTTAAATACGGTTACTATGAGTCGATTAATTCCGATTCGATTTAATTACGTTCTGGCTACCTCCGCGCTCCCTATATAATATAATATATGTATAACCTGCACAATAGTTTCGTATGTACGACTCCTTCAGTTCTGAAGCAACATTTCAAGCTCAGACGTATCTGAAATGTCAAATGGGTATACAATAATAATAATTACGCACAGATTTGTACGATTGCTGACACAATATACATATGTAACGTTTCCTTGGCAACTAATTTAGATGTTAATATCGTTATGTTTCATATTCTGTATTTACTTATTTCTAACGTGGACACGAGTTTTGTATCCGGGTATATAATATATATACGGTGTATATCTGATAATGCCTTCAGAAATTTCAAAAGTTTTACATTCTGGCCATAAGTGAAAATTATGAACACCAAGGTCATAAAAGCATTTTTGAAACAATATAAGTACTTTTTTGTTATATCACCTTAAAAAATAGTGAATGTAATTTTGCGAATTAATTGTTTGATTAAAAAATGCAGTTTTCAAGAACTACTCCATTTTTACAGTTATGTCTCGCTTGAAGATGAAGGACTAGATTTTTGCTTGACTATGAGTTTGTCAGTTGGTGTATCCATCCATAACACCACATACTCCATACCACCCTATTATATATAGGCCTAACGTGGCGCACAGTGTCATTAAAAATTACTTTTAGAAAGTAATTAAAGGAATACTTTGCTTGTGATTCAATTACAATTACATCCGCGAAGTAACTGAATTACTTTAAGTTATTTAAAAGCTTGAAACAAAAGGTGAAATTTGTCATGGCTAGAAGCCCAATGTTCTCTGAATAAAGCCTTAGGTTGTATAAGTATATTATATCTAACAATCTATGTGAGCAAAATTATTTATTCACTGTTATTAATTACTGTAGATCCCAACGAAGGACCTGAAATATGCAATTAACTATTTTATAATGTGTGAGGCTGTAAATGAAAAGTGCTCCCACTTTTTGATGTAAAGTTATGATGAATTAATTTGATTTTAAACCATAATTATCTTAAAATTGTAATTAAATTACTAGTATAGCTTAATTACTACATTTTCAACGTAAATGAAATTACTAATTACTTACCACTAAATTAAGAATGTTGGAATACAATGAAAGACTGAAGGAATTGGATAGGTTTAGTTTTGAGAGACGATGATGCTATAGATGTTTCAAAATGTTTTCAGTTAGATAAATAATTTATATGTAATTAACCATTTCTTATTAGAGTCTGAGAGAAGAACTTGAGGACATAATATAAAAATTAGAAAGCAGAGGTGTAGGCTGGATCTAGAAAAATAATATTTTAGTCATTGGGTAGTAGATTTTTGGAATGATATGCCATATGATGTAGTAAACAATATCTCTTCAACTATTTTTAAGAAACAGTTAGGTTCTTTCGTGAATGAAGGAGTTTATAAATTATGTAAATATTGTATATTTCAGCTAAATCCAAAGTAATGAGGCTATGTCAGTAGTTTTGTAAATAATTTAAAAATAATTAGCTGACTTGAAACTGATATACTCAAAATTCTATTATTATAAAATATATGTAGCTTTTGACCATTTATCTAACTTTGATAATCTTGTTAAGCCTGAGTTTATCCAAATGCAATATAATTAATTGATTTACAACTCTCGTAGGACATAAATGTTCAGAGGATTCCTAGATTTTAACTATAAAATAACTTAGAAAATTGAAGATGATAAATATTTACAAACATTTAATTTAGGCTAAGAAAATAGCATCACACATTATTCAGCTCAATTTTTTTTATGTACAGGTTGTCCACAATGTCTTGTCACCCCAGTAAAATACTAACTGATTTTCGTTTTTCTTTCAGACCCATTTATCACTGATACAGTTAGATGGCCTGCCAGTAACTGGTTTATCTTTCAGAGTTCTTGGTGTGAACAGTTTCTTTTCTCATCTCAACAAAGTCCTTTTTGGAGGAGCTGCACGATTGAATCGGTCCTGGAAGTCTGCACGAATATTTTCGATGGTTTTGTCAGTACGTGGTCGCTCATAGACCCAGGTACTAGCCAATATGCGTTGTTCAATCGTATAGTTGCTGCTATCACACATTTCAAATGGATCTGAAAGAAAAACGAAAATCACTTAATGTTTTACTGGGGTGACAAGACATTGTGGACACCCTGTAGTTTAAATTTTGATTACAGTAAACTGTAGTCTCCTTTCTATTAATTTGAAGGATCAATTAAAACTTTAAATTTCCATACTTATTACTATACTTAATGAGCAAAGTGATTAAAACACTTATTGTCAGTAAAATCAAATTCATTGCATTGCATATTAGATCCTAGTAATCTTTCAAAAGAGTTTTATCCGCAATTCCTAGAAATAAGGTAGATGTAAATTGGGAAGTAATTTTTACTTTGGCTGCTCTTTAACAAGAAAACAAAAGAAATGATATAAAACATAAACATACTATTTCTTTTGGACTGAAATTGTAAATTTGATTATTCCAAGATTAAATGAGATTTGTGTGAAATAATATATATATATATATATATATATATATATATAATATATATATATATATATATATATATATATAATATATATATATTATATTATATATATATATATATATATATAGGTATCCTCTGTATATATACTTAATATTTTATTCCATCTAAATCTTAGTAGGTCAATTAATCCTTTTGAAGGAAATTGCAAAATCCAACTCTATGACCCAAGAACTGAGGGCTACATGCCTTCTTCACTGGGATTAGGGATGCGTGTGAAAATCAGGGATCCGGATGAAAAAGTTATAATGTCAAGTGTAAGTAATACAATAGGTTCATAAGTAGTAGACTAATAGTAGTAGACTATTTGGGGAATATAACATGAAATAAGACTAATAAAATTAAATTTACTGACACGTTTGCATATGTGAAATTTAATGTGATTAATTTTCAGGGTAACAATTTCTTGGTAAATAACATATATGTTAACTCCTCCGTCTATGGCCTTGGGCGGTTCGAAGTTGACGGGGGTCCTGGTTAGGTGGCAGCAACGGATTTGTTACTCCTCTGGAGTAGCTGGTACCGTATAGGGAATCGCAGTAGTTTCTCTTACACTACTCTCCGATTTCTTCTTGTAGTGGATCGGAGGATTCTGTGGAGCTTACTAAATTCTCTGAAGGTTCCCCGATTCTTCTTGTAACGTATCGGGAATTTTTTTTTCTCTATTTAAGACTAAGTTCTCTGAAGAGAACAAGCGTCGAAGGAGAAGATAAAGATATTCTCTTACTGTAGTTTACTGCTAAAATGTTACAGCCTCTAACTTACATCAGAAAAATCAGAATCAGAAATCAGAGTCAGCACGGGAGAAATTCTACACTTTTATTTACATAAATTTTAGTGACATCATTATTATTTAATGCTGACCTGTTTTTTTTTATATATTTTTTATTCTCAATAGGTTGAATTATTTTGCAAAATAATTAAAGATAAGGTAAATATTTAATGCTGACCTATTTTGTTTTTTATTCTCAATAGGTTGAATTATTTTGCAAAGTATTTAAAGATAAGGTAAATATTTTAGCTGTAGCAATGTTTAGACAGATAAGCAAGATATTTGAAGGTGAAGCCATGTTTTTATTTTAAACTGCATATTGACAGATCTGATGTTATCATGATCTGCTGAGTTAACTAAAAATGGAAATTGAAATATGCATTTTATTATGTATTAAAATTAAACATGCATATGAGCCAAATTAAATGCTTAAAATTTAAAATTAAGTGTTAAGCAAGACATTACTTCATCTTTTAAAACGAAAAGAGAATGTATACAGAAAATGAACATTTGCAAAATTTAACAAGATTACATTATTAAGCTAAATCTAAAAAAATGATTTATTCGTGTTTCTGTATCCACCCGAGAAGGATGCCAGTGGGCGTCGAAACTGTTGTGGAAATAAACTCTGTCTATTAGAGTGGGTTTTTATTTTCATATTTTGACCTTCACGTAGAAAAAAGTGAAGTTTTTTGCAAACCTTTATTTATTTAATGTAATTACATTTATTATAAGGTGTACATTAATTTTCCGCTATATATATATATATATATATATACACACACACACACACACTGTATATATTGACCATAATATATTGACCATAATTATAAGTTTTAAGAAAATATTTTTCAAATTATTTACAGGAATAACACGATACAATCAAATACAAATGACCAAAATAGAAACCAAAACTACGGATCATCTAACGAACGACGAACAACGACCCAAACGTTGTTACACACCATTTCGGGGTCAGACAACCAAAATCCACAAGATATTGGAAAAACGTTACCAGCAATCTAAAAGTACCCCATTTTTGGTCAGCAATCAAAGCTTCAGCCCAAAGCGTATGAGTAATCCCGAATAAAACTTAAACCATAACACGTTTAAAATAAATCATTCAATAAAAAAATAAAGGTAAAAAATCAAATCAATACATTAATTCCAAATCTAATTTCTAACCTAATCTAACCTGCAAATCTAAATTCAGCAGGAAGAAACCCCATAATTTAGAAAAACATCTGATATAACAACATTTTTCGGCATGATTTCTAAATCACGGTAAATACACAGAAGTTACCGTTAGAGACTGAAACAAATTAGAATTTGTATTAACAAAATATTATGTGAAAACTAAAATATTTTTCAACCATACTACACAATCGGAAATAAAAATAATTAATTACATTTTGAAGCGAGTGTCCACTTTTTGTAAAGCGAACCTGTCAAAATATTATCTAACGGAGACAAGCAGCGCCATTATATCATAAAAGTTTTCACCTTTATAACCAATAAATCAATTGTTATACAAACATACTTCGGCTAACAGTAATATAGTATTACAAAATAAAATTTTAACTGACCAATAAAAAATATTATATATAGTTTGTGAAGTTTGTATTGAAATACGTGAGAGAAAAAATCGAAGCGTATCTATAAAGTAAAAATAAAAATAAATTCACCGATACAATAAAATTTAGGTCAGTTACACGATAAATAATCTTCAAAACAATGTGTATTTATGTATTTCATAGGAGGAGAGTGTAGACACCAATTGACCAGGGAAGTAATCCGTGGGGAACGTTAGGCTGGAAACGGGGAGTGCTAAAACTTCTGTTCCTCCTGTAACTGTTCTCTTTAGCTGATCTTTTACTGCGTCTTATCTATCATGTAAGCAGTTCAGCATACTCTCAGACGCACACTTCTCCCCCTATTCTTCACTACACAAATATGCATCTTGCACACTACATAATCTTTTCAAAATTAAAAATATGGTATAGTTTTCTTTCTACTTTACTAATGGCGGCAAGTCAGGCGTTCCGGACCAGTGCCATTTCTAGCTCCGGCGATAAGATGTCCTAACCCCTGCGCTTCCTGGATCGTTTCTTTTTAAGGGAATAGGATGTACTAGGCTCTTCATCAGCATGCTGATACTCAAAACAGATAGTTCGGGCACACCTGCAACTATTTTCTTCCGTTCTGCTTCTTTTTCTGCCAACCGCTCACTCGCTTCTTCTCTCTGGCGTTTCCGGGATTCCCGCTTTGTCAACTTTTCGTCCACTTTGCCCATTTATAGCCTCTCCTCCTATTTTCTCGCTGAGCCTGTAGAAATGCTTTGTCTTCATCGATGGAGATCATCTGCAAAGCAGTGGCATGCCAATGTCGAAAAGGTCGTCTAAACCTTCTTGGAGGAAACTTTCCTTTTCCAGTTGGAGCTTTGAACCTCGAGATTTTGATTTCTGAAGTGCTCTGTAATTGCTATACTCTTACTCTATCTTTTGTAAAGCATTGTATTCAGCTACAGCGGGTATTCTGGCCATCTCCCAAATTTCACAACTTCACAATACACAATTTTAGATGCCTTCTTGAGAGTTTTCTTGGTCTTAAGGAGGTAAAAAAGACGACGTAGTACAGCTCCCTTAGAAGGAAGTTTTCTTCCACCAATTACCGCAATTGGCTGTCCGAGGAGCCACATTTCTGTTTCCTTCCGTGTGACTACTGAACTCGCCATTCTCAAGCGTTTTTGTCTGAAACACCGCCCACCCAGGCGCTGTCTCAAACAGAACTGAGTGTGGTGCGAGACAGCCAGTCAGTACTGGTCGCCGGTCGCTCACATACCCATCCCACCACCGTCCAACCGTCATCCGCCTCAACAGCAGCAGCACCACAGTGAGTAGCACAGCTGTGGTATAACTCCCAGCACACCAGCATACCATACAAACAACTTTAAGTCGCATTCCTACTTACCTCTGGTTATAAATTGACATACTCCTAAATTGTGGAAACTATTCCCATTACGGTGAAAATTCGAATGCCGTGCAGCACTCCTAAAATATTCTAAATTAGCTGAAATTTTATATTTAGGGTTTTCTCAACATAGGTAACAATGTTTTTGGGTGAGGCTTTTGAATTCTGAAAAATCGATTTTTTGGGCCAGTCTAAAATATATATATATATATATATATATATATATATATATAATGTTATGTTATAATGTTTCAGACCAACAAAGACCCTAGGATCCACTCATGGCTGGTCTACCTAACTGTGTTCGTAATTGTGTATTGTGCATGTCCTCAGTGGTGGTGGAGGGGACCTACAATTTTACGTGGGTTCCGAACCACAAGGAACATAAGAACATAAGAAATTTTTATAGTGGGCACACTAGGGGCAACGTCGGCCCATCGAGGCGGCTCCACTATGTAAAAACTACCTGTACATTGGCATCAACCAATTTTTACAAAACTAAATAATTATCAATTTAAAATTAATTAATTATCAATTTAAAACTAAAGATAGAATCTCTGGATCCAGAGGATCAAGTCATAATAGACTACTATCCACAAATATGTTACACTCTATATCTATTTATAACCGACATGCAAATATATCAGATCCAAAGAATCCAGTCAATTTCATTACGGTATCCATCAATACCAGTACCTTGCCAACCAAAAATAAGTCACGGTCCATATCAATTGCGGACAAGTCACAATTTACAATCATATACATTACAATATATATACTTAGGAGGAAAAGTGTAGGTGTGGCTGTAAAGACTGTACAGTAATGTAGAAATGTGTGTGCACCCATTTTGGGTCTCCCATTTAAATGGGGTGTGTAAGGACAGAGAGTATCCCCTAACCCAAGATGCTGCCTCCCTATATCCCACAACACTTGTAAAATTTTCTTAAATTTGTTCTACATCTTGGCTTAAATAATTTAATACTATGACCTCTAGTCTGGTTATTGTGATCTTTAATGAAAAGAGAATCAAAATCTATCTTATCTACCCTTAATTTTACTACCTTAAACTATACCCAATCTATCAACATATGCGTCTAATCGATTTTTAAACATGTTTATAGATGTGCTACTAATTACTTCTACCGGCAAACTATTCCACCTATTTACTATTCTATGCGTAAAAATGTTTTTGGCAACTGCTGTCTCGAACCTTCTACTTGTCAACTTACACCCTTTATTTCTAGTCATATTATATTGAGATATTTCGAAAAAGCTATCTCTATCTACGTTATCGAAACCACTCATAATTTTGAAAACCTGGATTAGATCACCCCTTACCGTCTGTAAGATGGTCAACACTATTAGTTATATCCTCCACCCTTGCACCAGGGTAGCAGTAACGGCGCCTACGACGAGGGTTTCTCCCACAGAATTCCTCGAGCTGCCCTCGAACAATGGAATCGTCAACGAGTCGTATTTCCGGTTCATCAGCATCTTCGAAACCTAAAACAGAAAACTCATTGTTTGTTATTACTGGTAGACAAGTCTTAGGTTTTCTCAATAGTGCTCCATTACACACTCGAACGAAGGGTTGGGAACTAGGGGAAGAGAGAGGGCTATTAGTACTATTTATATTATTAGTAGAAACTGAGGCAGGAGGGGTCGTAACTGGAGTATCAAGGGATTCTAATTTTGTCGTCAGGAGCATCACGCTTTCTTCAAGCCTAACTCTGGCCTCCCTCTCACGTTCTAACTCGTTCCTCAGCACTTCCATGCTTGAGCACCACCTGCAAACTAACTGTTCATTATTATTATCTATACTATAATAAGAGAGCTGTCCGTCTGTCTGTCTGTCCGTCTGTCCGTCACACTTTCAGAAATTGTGAGAAAAAATTGTGAGAAAAAAATTCAGAAATTGTAAAAAAAATTCAGAAATTGTATTACGGGCGAAAATGTGAAGCTCAAGATTTTCATGACTGTTCTTTTCTGTAGTTTAGCAATGGGGGAAGGGTGGGGGTGGGGTAATGGGGGATGGGTGGGGGTGGGGTAATGGGGGATGGGTGGGGTAATGGGGAGGGGTGGGGTAATGGGGGAGGGGGTTATCCCCCAAGTTGTATGAATCGGGGTGAGGAGGTTTTGGGAGATACCAGATTCAGAAATGTTGACACAATGTGAAGCTCAAAATTTTCATGGCTGAGTTCTTTTTTTGTAGTTTAGCCTGTCTAACCGTCAGCGAAGCGGCGGGAACTGTACTAGTATATATATATACAGTATATACACACACACACACACACACAGATATATTATATATATATACACACACACACACCACACACACATATATATATACACACACTGTGTATGTGTATATGTATATATATATATACACACACACACACACACACACATATATATATATTATATATATATATATATATTATATATATATATATATATATATATATAATATATAATACACTGTGTATGTGTATATATATATATATCTATTATATATATATATACAGTGGTGTAGTGCTGTGGGAACGCGTGGGAACGGCTTCCCTTACTTTTTTTTGGTAGACGGAACGGCGTTCCCTCACTATTTCAAATAAATCCAAACTTACAAATCTCTAACGTCATGAAATTTTAATTTCCACCCCTAGAAGAAATATGAGAAAGAATCATTAACTGCTTCATTTCTTTTAGCTTCGACTGAGGCAACGCTAGCCTATAAAGATCTGGTGAAACAGTCACCACGGCGTACCAGTTGTTAACTTTTTTTTAGTTAATCATTCCAGTTGTTAGCTATTTTTATTGATCGTACTGGTGTCGTATATCTAATGACACTGGAAATACTGCATCTTCAACCTTGGAATATATCCTAATATCCAGCGCATATGACCTCAAAATATCCCTGAAATTGGTCAGATTTCAAAAGATTTCCCGGGGGGCTTACAGTGCCCCCGGACCCCCAGCTGTATGGGCTCGCCGCGCTCGCCATTGTCTCCCCCCGCATCTGAGTAACACTTTCAAAATGCGTTCCCTCACTTCTTTATTTAGCACTACACCACTGTATATATATATATATATATATATATATATATATATATATATATATATATACACACACTGAGCAGCAGAAAGGCTAATCTAGTGGCCCTACCTCTAGGCCTTGCCTGTTGAAGGAGGGAGTTGCTTTATTGCGATCTCCATCGCACATAACCAGGCATACTCGGCTCATCGGGTATCGTCCTGAGCCAGGCATCTACCGTAGTTTTCTTTTGAAGTTTTCAACTTTCACACCTGTGATTCCTGATGTTTTTCAGATCCAACCATATTTATCTTGTTGCATGAATTTTCTTCCGATTATGAGCATGACACGGATGAAGATGAATAATTTACAAGTGAGTTACCAAATCCTATTTCATGGTCTGAAGGATATTTAGAGGAACTCACAAGCGAATTATTTCTCAATGTAGGTACAAGCAAATGTTTATCTGCAATAAATGAAGAAAATTTGGAAGTTATTGATTCAATGTCGATACCTATGAAAAAGAAAAAAATGAGTTCTATATAAGATTTTGTAAGAAGGAAATAAAGGAAAAAACCCGACCCAAGAGAAATTCATCAGTTAAAAACCAGTTGGACATCATAAAGGAAATTTTCAACTTCCTCTAATCCAGTTGATTTTTTTCTCAATGTATTTGATAAAAATCTGATGGAGCATATCTGTCTTCAGACTACTTTGGAAGGTATACAAAGTGGAAGGGTAGTAAATATCAAATTAGAGGAGCTGTATACATTTTGCCAATATATATTTGGGTTACCACAGCCTTCCTTCATGGAGGTAATACTAGACTCAGAATAGAGAAATGAATATTGAATTTGTTTCTGAATTGATGCCATGAAATATATTTGAATTTATTCTCAGCAAACTTCAACTCAGTGATATTTAAAATGGGTCCGAAATATAAAGACAAACTTTTCAAAGTTAAAGAACTAAACACTAAATTCACAGATCTCAATCAGCCCCTTCGCGAGTTCATATCAACGATTTCATCATATTGTTTAGAGGTAGAAGTTCGCTGAAGCGATATAATCCCAAGAAACCAGTCAAATGAGGATACAAGTTTTGGTGTCTGGCTGACAAAAATGGATATGTATACAAATATGAAATTTGCTTAGGAAAATCCGACTCAAGACCAAAGGAAATAAAGGTTCAAGGCTTAGGGGCAAATGTGGTATTGAAAATGACAAGATTTGCTAGGTAAAGGCTATGATTATATATTTTGACAATTCTTTTTTTTTCAGTTACACTGATGGTGTTCCAGTTAGGGTGGCCCACTTTTCAATTTTTTTTTAAAAGTATAGGTTATCGTAGTTTTTCCCATTATTTGGCACTATACTAGCACATTGGTACCATTTTTACAAAAATTGATCAATATTTAGGGGTCTCGCATCGACCTTGAAATTACGAGTTTTTTTAAAAAATGAGTACTTTTTAACTTTTTACTGAATCAAGATAAATCATTAAGTAGGGATGTTTTCTGAATCCTCTTGATGAGAGAAGTCGTTTGGTGTGCCTTCCAATGTCATACGACTAACGGTTTAAAAGTTGTGCCTGTATACAGGTAATACCAATGTGCTAGTATAGTGCCAAATAATGGGAAAAACTACGATCACCTATACTTTTAAAAAAAATCAGCAAATAGCAGACAAATAAGAAAGAAAGAAACAATAACTTAAACAATCACTTTTGCATTGTATTGACCACTATCACACATCACTGGCTGCAACGTTGTCCCTCTGTGCTATGTCATCGTGGCGAGTGATGAAGTTCTGAAACACATGCCATATATTTCAATTTCATGGTTGTAAAGTAACCTATTTTTGTTCACATTCAGTTCTCTTTTTAATTGACATTATGCTTCATGAATCTCATTACTAAATTGATAGCCATGAAAACTTAATCAACTGACCTTGACCATTTTGCCATCCCAGTGGACAACAGTGTGCCTCGGTGGCGTGAAGGAGTCCTTCACAGCCGTCGCCACTTCACGGCGATGTGATACTCTTCCCCGGCGAGCCGTTTCTTTCGAGATGCTGAACTGATTGAGGTCTGCTGGTGGATCCGCCGAACGTGTGATAGCAGCCACAATGCTTACTACCTATGTAGAGAATGGAAAGTGGAAAGGAAACTGTCAAGAATACATGTGGGTTACGGGGCACTTTAAAACTGACGCTATCGATGAATACTATACACAATACGCACCTGATTATTGGACATGCGGAAACGATCAGCCACTTCCATGACAGCAGGTGCATTAAGGATGCGGCGAGGAAGATTGACAGACACACTTGGCTCTTTCGGCAGGGTGAATGCTAGTTCTGTCTCCGACTCTCCTGACATGCCAGTATCATCATTCTCCATGGCCTCATCTCCGGTTTCGTATGCACACTTTGAGGTTTGCGGCTCCTGGCGAGGACGTTTTCTTCCTTCCTGTAGCTTTCTTTTTACAGCGAAAACTTTATCGTTCCCGCTCATCGTTGCCACCCGAGGACCACGTTGATCGAGGTAGAAGTCAGTGTCTTCTTTCTTGTCCTTGTCGGACAGCAGTCGATTCTTCTTTATATCTTCGACAGCGTCAGATGCTCCGATATCCCACAGCTTGTCCACACTGTCCGAAAACTTCTGCCGTTTTCCTCCGGCGTCAGTTTCTCGTTTTCTGCTCTTTTGGAGTAAGTGCCACTCTTTCCACAATGCCTCTAGCTTCCGTTCTCAGTTGAGCTTTGTGATTGTTTTAATGCGGGCCATGTTCCAAAACTTTAAGACGTTGTTTACGGTTTCTTTGAATGCGTCTTTCCTGTTAGCAGTGTACTGGATAACACTGAAGAAGTATTGCAAAACCTGCCGCTTTGTTGGCAATTTGCTACCACTGAAGGAGGACGACGGTTGGCCAACTAAAAAAATTTCCTAGGCCGATCTTAGAGAAGGTAGCGATGTTATTTTCGCCTTTCCTTTTGATGACTCTCTATTTGTAGCTTCAAGAGTTCTTCCAGTTATGGTTGCCATCGATTTGTCCATGACAAAGGATGAGGAACTCAGACAGAATTTCAAAATGTTATGATCTGCAAAAAAAGAAATAGGTTAGGTACCTGGCACAGGCATAGTCCATTTTCTAATTACCTATATACATTATACATTCCGCCCGGGTATGGTGACTCATTGTTTTGAAAAGTATAGGTGATCGTGGTTTTTCCCATTATTTGGCACTGTACTAGCACATTGGTATTACCTGTATACAGGCACAACCTTTAAACCGTTAGTCGTATGACATTAGCAGGCACACCAAACGACTTCTCTCATTAAGAGGATTCAGAAAACATCCCTACTTAATGATTTATCTTGCTTCAGTAAAAGGTTAAAAAGTACGCATTTAAAAAAAACAACTAGTAATTTCAAGGTCGATGCGAGACCCCTAAATATTGATCAATTTTTGTAAAAATGGTACCAATGTGCTAGTATAGTGCCAAATAATGGGAAAAACCACGATCACCTATACTTTTCAAAAAAAATTGAAAAGTGGGCCACCCTAGACTGTTCCTGTTGATCAATAACACATTTGCCTGTGCAACAATTCGAAGCACTCGGAAAGATCTTCCTGCATTGTGTCCGAACAATGAAGTGAAGCGAGGAGAATAAATTATGATTATCAATCTACAAGTCAAGTAATTGCAGTATATAAGTGGATGGATTCGAAAGTGGTTCTCGTGATTTCAAACTTTCATGGATGAAATGAAGAAACAAAAATAAAAAGAACAATAGAGAATGGAACTAAAATGGCCGTACCTTTCCCTAAAGCTATAAAAGATTATAATGAAAATATGGGAGGTGTTGATAAACATAACATGCCTCGTCAGAATCAGCAGGAAAATGCTTTCGAAGAGAACTGTGCTTAGGACTTTACACTTTGAAAAATGGAACAAAAATTTGAATAAAGTAAACAGGAGAAAAACTAAATATTCTGTTTGAAAAGTAATGTACTAAAGAAGGGATTTAGTGCCAATATTTCTAGAAAAGAAAGATGCGAAATTTTTTTCTAAAGCTGAAATTGAATCTCAACCAAAGACCATTTGTACTCGTTGCGGACTTCATTTGTCTATGAATGTCAGGAAAAATTGCTTTGTGAAATATCATATGTATATGTTAAAAAAAAGGGTATATATATATATATATATATATTATATATATATTTTTTAATTTAGAACTTAAATTTCTTAACCTATATTTTCAAAAGATCAAACTATATAATGATAAAAGCAAAACAAAAGAAGACATAATTATATATATATATATATATATATATATATTATGCAGGAATGAGGGGCCAAGGGCAAATGCCCCCAAAAAAGCCCCCTTCCCCACAGAAGAAGAAGAACGCCAAAATCAAGATCCAAAGTTTTCAAGATGTCTGCACACTGCGTTTGAAAGATTGGAGGTCATAGATAGGGAAAGATGGACTGAGGAAGGTTGTTCCAGAGTTCACCAGTTGAGTACAGGAAAGATTGAGAATACTGATTAACCTTTGCATTAGAGAGTTGGGCAGGAAAGGAATAATGTATCGGAAGTTAGGTACTGCATTATCTCCTTAAAGGAGGAGGCATGTAACTAGAGAATTCAGAAGAGCAGTGCCCGTTATAATATCGATAATAAAGAGAGAGTGAGACAACATTTCGGCGAAGGGAGAAGGGTTGCAGACAGTCAGTAAGAGACGGGGGATTTATGAGACGAAAAACCTTTGATTCCGCCAGATCAAGTAGAGCTGTGTGGGTTCAGCCACTCCACACATGAGAAGCGTACACCATACAGGGGCGGACAACTGAGTGGGGGTGAAGAAACTACGGAGCCGGCACAGCAAACCTAACCTTTTAAAAGCTGTTTTAGAAAAAGAGAAAAGAAACAGCAGGAATGTTAAGAGAAAAGGAAGGATTGAGTTGTATATTGTTGATGATAGGGTGATAGTCGTGCGGAAGAGTGTGGGGAGTAGACAGATGAAGGAACTGAATTTTTAAGGCATTGAAAGCCACAAGGTTTTCTCTGCCGTAATCAGAGATAGTAAAAAGATCAGAGGTCAGGTGTATCATAGCCGTCACACGCGAAGCATGGAGTGACTGTATAGAGCAGTGGTTCCCAAACCCGGGGTCGCGACCCCAAATGGGGTCGCAAGCCTCATCACAAAGGGTCGCAGGGAGCCAATGTGGTCGATGGGGTCGCAAGTGTGTTTGCAATGACAATGAGGCAAGGGTGAATTTTGATATCTATGATGACGTAGAAAAGTTCTGGATTACTTTAGCAGAGAGACATTCGACTGTTAAAAATCGAGCTATCAAAGTTCTGGTACAATTTGGAACCACCTATATCTGTGAGGCAGCTTTCTCGTCAATGGTATTTATGAAAATGAGTACCGTAACCGTATTTCAAACATCAACTTAGAAAATTGTATGCTATGTTCCTTAACCTCATATACCCCCAGGTACAAAAAATTAATCAAATCATAATGTACACATGTCAGATATGAAATATGCCACTGTTATAGCATATCAGACATATGATAGAGTAGGAACTTAGAATATTGATTGATATGTTGTTTTATATTACATATTAAACATGAGAGAGTTGTAAATAGTTTCTGACAATGTTTACTTTTACACTCTTGAGTTATGTAATACATTTCCTTATTTGTTTTTACAGTTAAATAAATACGTATAAAAATATGTCTCTTATTTATTTTAAGATTCTTCCTCACTAGATAAAATTATATTATATATATATATATATATACACTTGTTCTTCGTAATGACTTGGGGTCGCACTGGATAGGCAACAGCACTAGAAGGGGTCGCACTGGAAAATGCTTGGGAACCCCTGGTATAGAGGGAGCTTTGTGAGGCGGGTGGAGAAGTGAAGGGTGAAATCATCGATAGGAGGAGTGTATAGGACAGGAAGTGCTAATTAAAAGAAAACTTATAAATAAAAGGAAGAGAGTAGGTGACAGAACAGAGCCCTGAGGAACACCACTGTTAATAGCTTCAGGAGAACAGTGGCCATCTACAACCATATCTATAGATCGGCCAGAAAAGAAATCAGAGATGAAGGCGCAGACAGAAGGATAGAAACAGAAGAAGGGCAGTTTGAAAATTAAGGATTTGTGCCAGACTCTATCAAAAGCTTTTGATATGTCTAGCGCAAATAGCACAGGTTTTACCGAAGTCCAGAAAGGAGGACGACCAAGAGTCAGAGAGATATGCAACATGATCGCCAATAGAGCGTCCCTTGTGGAATCCATACTGACGATCGGAGGGAAGATTGTGAGTAGAGAGGTGTTTAAGAATTTCCCAAAAAGGATAGCTTAAAAAAATTGTGAAAAGGTAAGAAATCAAAGCAAGTGGGAGTGGACAGTTGGGAGGGTGAGAGCGGTCACCCTTCTTTGGGACAGGTCGAATGAAAGCGAACTTCCAGCACGAAAAAAAAGTACCAGATGAAAGACAAAGACGAAAGAGTTTGCTTAGGCAGGGTGTCACCACATAAGCACACGTTCTTGAAAACAACAGAAAGGACACCATCAGGACCGTACGCTCTCCTAGAGTTGAGCTTAGATAGGGGAGAGAAAACAACGTTGGAAGAAATTCTAATTTCAGACATAACTAAGTCAGGGGGAAGGGGAGATGGAGAAACAATACCAGAATCGTCCAGGGTTGGGTTGGAGGCGAAATTTTGAGCGAAGAGTTCAGCTTTATCAGGAGAAGTGACGGCAACTGAGCCGTTGGAATGGAAAAGACAAGGGAAAGAAGTAAAGTTGTTGAAGAGGTTCTTGGCTAGGTGACAGAAAGAGCGAGAAGAATTAGAATTGGATAGGTTTTCACATTTTTGTCTGATGAAGGAATTTTTGGCGAGTAGAAGAACAGATTTTGCACGATGCCGGGCAGAAATATAAGTAAGTGAGAGTTAGGAGTTGGATGGCGACGGTACCTTCTGAAAGAATCCTCTCTGTTGCGGATAGTATTATAACAAGCAAAGTTAAACCAAGGTTTTTTATATTAGTAGTAGGAATAGAATATGGAATGTACGCCTCCATGTCCAAGAGAATCACCTTCGTGATGCCTCAGCGCACTCGGAGGGGAAGAAGCCCAGAACACCTTGAATGGGAACTAGCATAACCAGCCCCGCTGCCCAGTATCGACAGCGGGGAAGCCCAGAGTGGGGACACTTATGGTTCCCTCCCCAGGAGATTCCGAGTCTCTTA